>JARHVA010006495.1:35000-77500 GCA_037957365.1 Torreya grandis | reverse complement strand
GTGTTTAGATTAATGACTTTCAAGAATATGACAATAAAAAAAAACATGAAATATTATTTGGATTTTATTTTGCTACTAATGACAAAGGAAAAATATGTGTGACATGTTTTTTGTAATTATTGGTAAAGGATAGTTTTGAAATGTCCCTTCCATTTTCTAACAAAAAAAAATATAAAGACATTAAAATCCAAAATAAACATCTCTTCCAGTGGTGACCAAAATAGGTTGCAAATAGGCTACAAACTAGCTGTAGACCTACAATAAAACATAAACAATAGAAAGAAAAATATAATCTCCTCCCAGATTATTTGATTTTAAAGACATGAGATTCATATTCAATGGTTCATAACTTATTGAAACTAGTTTTCCTTTTATTGCTAACAATAGTCCAATCTTATCCCTCACCTAAATCAAGATAGATAAGAATGAATTCTTCAAATGAATTAACTAGTTAAGAGTTATTCAAAGACACCCAAGACACTAAAACATCACTTGAATTAGGGGTTAGGATATTATTATTGAAAACAAAACCTACCTTTGGTAAGTCTCTAAGTATCTAAGATTTATTCTCCTCGGTATTTTATTAAGATTCCACACATGGTTCAAAATCCTTTTAAACTAGAATTGGTTCTTCCACTGATGTTTTAGGTACTTCAATTTTTGTATCACTTATCTGATTATCAATACCATCAGTATCACTAGCATAAATTTATTCCTTCCACCAAGATACCCCTTTATTATGCTTAAAAATTCCACATGCAATGATTGAATGGCTTGTTTCAAAGCATTTATGATAATGGAAATTTGTATCCTCATAATCGATAGGTTATTTCCAAATTTTATTTATAATTTCAAATCAATATGATTAGGTATATCTTTCAAAACATTTAAATTAAAAATATGATAAAAATTAGTGTGATGCATATTCTTTTAATTTGAGTTTATTATTTAAAAATCACCCAATGAATTTACCATAGTTTTGATAAAGCATTCTCTCATAAATTAAAATGGTATATATGGAAACTTTACCTAAATAGGTCTAAAATTAAATACATTGAGCGTGTTAAATGAAAAAAACCATGGCTTGTAAGTTAGTATGCTCTGATCCCAATTCCAAATGATATCTTGGAACACCACCTCCCCATATTTTATAATATTAAAAAATATAACAAAGAAACCTTTGGCATACTATAAAAAGTTTAGAGTAAATTCCATCATAGGTTTCCATTTTATTGATCCATTTATGAAGATCAAGGAGTGTAGGCCATAAACTAATAAAATGGTAAATCATTCATCTACTTGATAGATAATATTCCTAATTGAGTACCTTCCTTAATTGCTCCCTTTAAAATAGGACCGAGGGGATTTATATAGTTGTAAAGGATTTAGGTTCCTACCTTGTCTATTCCTAGAAACAATTGTAACAAAAGAGGGCCACTAACCTCCTACTAAATCCCCTACCTTCATTAACACCCATCTTTTTATATTCTACCCATCATCTTATGAAGTCTCAGACATTTTTGCACCATTCACACCACTAGATCTTAGACCTTCTATATTTTCTACCACCATAAGAGCCTACAAGATTATATTTTCCCCAAACATGGGTTAATTACACTTGGTTGTACATACCTATGATCCATGTAATTCATATCCATCAGTACTAGCTACCACTATTCTCCATGCATCATCAACTTACTTGCTACTATGCCTCACCTCCATGATCACATACTCAATCGAAATATGTATGACATGTTTCAATGAGGTTAAACATGAGTTTTATAACTAAGATGAAAAAGGACAAAATTTATGTGGTATCTAATGAAAATTTTAGAGAAGAAAATAAAATTTATAACCATATGGGATATTTATGTGAAATAATATTACAATTATCATAAAAATAATTCCTTGTCATGAATATAGTAAAGGTATTCCAATACATCAATTGAATTTCAATAATTTTTCTAATATTCCATAATTGTTTAATAAATCTACAGGGGATCTCATATGTGTGGTCATGCCAATTTATCCTATGTCAACCATACATAGCAAAGAAAAAATAGAGAAATTAAAATTAAGGATATACCAAGAAACATCATTTCCATCACATTATGGGGTGAAAATTTCAATTGAAAAGGAATATAAATAAGTCAAATTATTTAGGGCCCAACTATACCTTTTTTGTAGTGAAATCAACCTCGACATCAAATTTCAATTGAGAAAAATTGAGACTACATGCAGTGGTAAAATATTTTTTAAACTTATCATTGCAAACGTTGATAATTTACACCAATGGATAAATTATACAAGATGAAATGTTACTTCAACCTTAATTAACAAAAACACAGTTTTAGCCACTAAGGAGCTTATTTTTTAAATCAAAATTATTTGACATAAGTTACATGAAAGTTTACAATAAAGTGGAATAGGATTTAGTGTAAATAACTTTGACATAAGTTTTTACTGATAAATCATTGTTCCTTGGTTTCAAAATTATGGTGGATGAAGGGAATGTGAAAAGGGTTATAAAAATTATTATTATTTGACATCGTCCTAAACATGGGGTGGAAATTACTAAGTTTGACTATAATAATTCTATTTGGGTGGGAGTAAGTTATTCTACAAGGAAACTAAAACCATTAGTTTCCTTTGATGAAGTTTCAGATGTTGAGAAGTGTTGTCAATGATGTCAAGGCTAATTTTGATTTCATTTATGTCAAATTCAAGGTTTTTTTCATCGATGTCAAGGTACATCTAGTAAATATGTAGGGTGAAGTGGTATGTGATAAGAAAGCCATGTGGAAAGAGAGAATTTGAGGGAAACATATTGTGTCTCTATTGAGAGATAATTTGAAGGGAAAATAATGGTTATTATAAGGTCAATTCCATGATTCAAGTCAAATTGATGACTATTAGTGTTATCGCAAAGAGGTTTGATGGTCAGGTCAAGGTAAGCATGTTTTGAGTACTAAGTGTGTTAAGAAGCCTAGTCATAATAAACATGTGAATGATAACCATGAATAGGCATATAAAAAGGTATGATACTATCTAAGGATCATGAAAGGATTTATATAAATGTATAAAATCATCAATAAGTGTTTTCATGATCAGTTGTCAAGTCTCAAAGTGCTTGAGAAGTGCAGTCATGACACTATTCATAACGTGAAGGAACCATATGAGAAGGTATGAGCATGGTGGCCTAGTGAGATAGATGAGCATATGCATAAGAGGTATTATAGGGATGTTTGAGTATGAAAATGAGGAATTGGATCACTCAAGTGTGTTTTAAGGTGAGCCTGCATGGATAAGACCTATAGACCCTACTTAACCCAATGAGGTACCATGAAGTATTGTCAAGGCCTATGAAGAATTAAAAGTAGTGTTTGATCATGTGATAGGTTTATTGAATATATTAGTGAATTTGTTAGTGCATGAAAAGAGGATTGAAGGATAGTTTTATGGCCTAATATGACTTGTAGGTCAAAGGCCTAGAAAGCAAAGAGAGAGATGGTGGCAAAATAAGGTATGAGTTTTATGTTTCAAGATAAACATGGATAAATGAACATTTAAAAATGTATTTAATTTTTATAAATGTGTGCTGACCATGTTTTAGGTCAAATTTTTCAATAAAAGGCATGGAATGTGGTTTTAAGGTTTCCTATGTGCACAAAATGAAGGATTCTCAACTCAAAAAGAAATTTCAATTACTCATTAGCATGTGTAACCTCTACATGAGAACCTAAGTTTTTAATGATATATAAGGAAGAGTCATATATTAAATTTCTAATAATTATTTTCTATAATAAAGGGATAATCTTTAAGAACAATCATTGACACCAAAAATAATGTTAACTCTCTCTAAAACCCTAAAAATAACTCAATGAGAAATTTATTTATAAAAATGTCTAAGAATGGATTGGATGACCTAGTTTGATGATTTTATAATGTATTTAACTCTCCCTGTACTTGAAAGTGTCATTGGTTTGTCGTGTGAGTGAGTGGACCCTATAGGAAAAGCCTTATTTCTTAAAGATTTTCTATAGTAAGAAGAGTTGACCAAGTCAAAGTTATTGGTTGGATGGATTTTGGAGATTGAGACTTTTATTATATTTCCATGGTGGGTTTTGATCAGGTTATGAACCTAAATAGTGTTAAACTAGTCATGCATGCTAACCTATCATTAAAAGGCCTAATGGTGTAGATAGTGAGAAAACTAGGAAGAAGTGAGAAGTTAATTAAGGAAGTTTTATCATGGACGAGGGATGAATAAAAGTGTATGGAGAATTTTTTCAATACATGTAACAAATTTTAATGATGGATATATGTTTTGGTGGTTAGTGTTGATGATTTAAAATTGCACTAGATCTTAACCAATCAACAATGGGAAGTTTCAAGCTGTGGGACAATGCGGCTTGAAACAACCTCTAGATTTTAGAGAAGTTGCTCTCTTCTTTTGTATCAAGTGTTGGGGAAAAGGGATAGGAGATTAAACAAAAATGAAAATGCAAGAATTGAAACCTAACTATGGTGATGTGCCTGAGTATAATCCTAATCCTAACTTGAGCACAATGAGACTATTATAGGATTCAATTACATTTAAGAGCAGACAAGTGCATGATCAATGTAAAAGGTCAAAATAATAGAAACAGAGGCTCACAATAGGGGATTCTTTAACTGAGATATAGGGAATGTCAACAAAGGCATAGTGTTCAATCTTCTTAACAGAATCTTCCAATCACATAAGAGGCATAGAAGTCACGTACAATTATGTAAACCTTCCAATTTAAGAAAATGAGACAAAAGAAAATGACATTCCTAATCACAACTCCAAAAAATCTACAGTATAGAATACTTTGCAAATGACACATATAACACCAACCAAGGCATGGAGCTCATTTTTTTTAAATTCATTCAGTCACATAAAGGGCACATAAACATGCACGGTTATATCAACTTTACAACTCAAGAAAATTGAGACAAGAGCAAATGATATTACTGGTCAGAAACTCTAGAAGTCTAAACTATGAGAAAAATCCCCTCCTTTTATTCTTACAATTCTTCTTCTTTTATATCCTTAGATGACTCCTTACATCGCTTTCTTTCCCATGCAATTCTACTCTATCCTTCACTCGCAGGGGACAAAACAGATGGTGCCTTCAATGCCTTGGATGCATCCTAGTCTTATCAAGAACTACCCTGACTGCAGTATGGTGGTTCATGTCTAGTACCTCCCTTCATGCCTAAATTTCTCATTCTATCACCTATTTGGCTGCTCAACTATCCACTCTGCCTCCGCTTATAGGGGATAAATAGATGGCAATTTTAATTCTTGTGAGCCCCAAAAATCTACCCAGTGCACTGTTATATCTACCAGGAATAACTCTCACCAAGTTTCCCTCCATCTTTGCTGTAACAGATAGACAGACATGAGGACACTTAGTTAATCCATGAAAATTCTCTTTTTGTCTAGAGGGCATCAGAGAATGACACTTGGCCACTTCTGCTTTCTTGATACTTAGCAGTTTTAACACATTAAAACTCATTGCATCCCTTGCTCGAGCAACTCTTTAGGAGGGGATGGATGCATGTGGTAGGCTTTGCATGTCAACACTTGACACTTTCATAGTCCTTTAAAGTAACATTTGGGACCCACCAAAATCTCATTTGGTAATGATTTTCAAAGATGATCTCTCGAAAGTCAACACGTGGTGACTTTCATTGCTCCTAGGAAGATACGTGGCATCTTCAAATTCTCCTTCTAGGGGTATGTGGCATCTTCCACTATTTTTAGGGATGGAGTAGAGAGGGATGCAGAGAGTGACACTTGGCAGCCTCTGCTACACTTTAGCACTTAGGTAAAATGAAATGGTTGAATCAAAGCATTTGACCCAAGTGTTGAACCAAAGTCTCCTAGATGCCAACACATGGTGACTTTTGTTGCTTCTTCAAAAAGGTAGTTCAGGGTCCTCCACAATTGCCATGTAATGTCCCCAATTTTCTATTAAAATGGTTTAATTAATTAATTAAATTATTATGAAAATAAAATTAACTTCTTCTAGAAGTTTCCTTGGAAGGCTTTAAAAGAACGGGAAAGCAAAGCATTTGCATTATCTAATATCTTCTTTTGCAAAATTATTCTGAGAAGCTTGAATCAGTGATTCAGCTGGAATCTCTGAGGATGAAACCCTTCAGTAGATTGGTGAAGAGTTGGACAAAAACCCAGTGCTTTGTCAGAGGTGGATTCGAGACAGAATCCAGATTGTGCATATTGGTCAGATCGGGAGCTTCAGGGGCCATTCACGGAGTATACCAGGGTTTAGCCTATGTAAATGGGTTCCAGGTATTTATTCATTATTTGGGTTCCAAATTTATATATTTTATTTGCATATCAGGTTTAGGTACAAAAATCCGTACAGATAGACAGATTGGCACCAGGCCATACCAACAGGGTTAGAGAAAGGAAAGGGCACAGTTCGGCCGCAGGGTTATAGAGAGACCGGCATCGGCATATAGACCGACATCGGCCGATTATCTTCCAACGCCGGCAATCAGGCAGTCAGATAGGCAGGCAGAGGTCGCCCTCAGATGACCGACGGCGGCAGGGTATCGACCGACGTCGGCATCCTCAGAGACCGACGTCGATGACTGTGTTTTCTGGACACAGCAGGCCGAGAGCACGCAATCCCAGGTTTTTTATTTCCAGTTTGGTTGTTGTTATAATAATTGGGTTTTGAGACCAATCTGTAATAATTTTATGACATTTGGGGCTATAGTATCAGTTACATTCGGTTTTATATCTTTGTCCAATTGATTGAATGCTGTAAGTAGTGGAAATCAATTTTATTTGCTTTCAATCCTAGTTTGGGATCTTTCATGCCACCTGGTACTTTCCACTACACTACTACTTAGCACATTAAAAGTCCTTGTCAAAAAGGTAGAATGAAATGTGGGTGCCTCTATGATATGTGGATGCTAACATGTGGTGAATTTTGCCTAACTATTGTTGGATACATGGCACATTCTGTTGTCTTCTAAAAAGTCACAAAAAGGGGCTCAGAAGAGGCCAGCTAGCTGGCTTTGTGTTTTGGAAAGTGACACTTGGTAGCTTCTACTCGAATTCAATACTTAGGCCAAAAATGAAATGAAAGGAAAAAAAGGGGAGAAAGGACCTATGCTCAAAGGGTGACACTTGGTAGCATCTGTTGTACTTTGACACTTAGGCAAAATAAACCCGTCCTCTACTCCAAAAATTTGCTACTTTATCCAAGGTATATAGGAACCAAAATTTCACTACTCGAATCAAAAAATAAATTAAATATGACGTAGAATAAAAATTACTCTACAGTTATTTGTGACCTCTAAGACTTTTGAGCCTGCTAAAAAAGAACTTGACTCCCACTCTTTCTCAAAATTACAAAATTTCATAGCTTCAACAGTGTTGTCTGATAGATAGACCACTCATGGTCAGATAATCCTTGCTTGCTCTATTATTCAACAAAAGCTAGATCAAGGTTAATGATATCCTTGTGTGAAAAGGTTTGTAGGATCTAGACCATGGCTTTTAGTTTGAATTCTAGCCAAAAAATAGCAAACAAAATAGTTTTGACCTCTGAGGTTGAGGAATCATCCCGCAAGCTCTGGAAAACTATTTGATCCCTTTGTTTGGCCACCAACAATGGTTCAATTTGATCGACCATTAGCACCATCTTTGCATCTAGAAACACGAAAGGAAGGACCAGTTGCACCAGATCTTTAATATGTTATCTCATTTTGCCGATGCCTTCTTTCAAGACTTCGAGTCATTCTCTGCAACTGTTGGCTATGGCATTATGACTGAGCTCCTCATGACCCATTTTGTAGCGGCCATTCTGTTAGGGATCCCTGCAGCTACCAATGTCACATCCATCATGTCATAGAGCTTCTATAGCAATGAATGGGAGTCCATGACTCTTCTGGAGATCATGGCCAGAGTGTTTTGTATTGAATTCTCCACCCTCTTTCATAGTTGTTATGCATTGAGCAGGAAGGTGAGAAATGGCCTGAGCTAGATAATCTTTGAAGAGATTCTCTCCCATGCTGACTCATAGAGCTCCTTCACTAGTTGCATTACTCTAACACCTCTTGGCCTATTAGCCAGCTCAATTGTTAGTTATGTCATCCTCTATTGCTCTGCTTAGAACTAGGCTTGAAAAGCCATAGCCTTATTCTGCTCCTCCAGTAGCCTTTGTTGTGATTGGGTAACTTGCAGTTGAAGTCCTTCGACTCTTCCTTGCAATGTTGCATTCTCTCGCCATAGGGCTATTGCTACATCTTTTGCAAGTGCGAGATCTACCTTTAATTAATCATTTTGGGCCTAAATTGCCCATTGAGTCTGGAGGGAAAAAATATCTTGTAAGTATTCATTCAGACTAGCTATTTCATTATCTTTCTTTTTTATTTCTTTGGCCAAACTGCTATAGTTTGCCTTTTTTGTGGCCAAATCGGCCTCCATCTTTTGTAGTCTTCTTGATTTATTCAAATAATCTTCTATGTCTATAGAAGTGGATTCGATTAGTAGCTCAACTCTATCTTGAGGCCTAAATAGGGATATGTCAATGGCCACTACGTTTATCATGTAGTCCTTTGACTGCATTTGCTCACTCAGTTTAGCAACGTTGGGTGACAAATAGGTCACTGTCAGCTACTATTGAATAGGATCAAATTGTGACCTCAAACGTGGAATAGCCGATGCCTTATTCTCTTTAATCCTCTTATTCTCTAACTGAGCCTCTCTTGCCTTCCTAGCAGCATCAGCTTGCGTCTAGAAGGTGGAAGGGGATGCAATATGTCCCCCTGTGAAAGGATACCCTTGTGGCAAGCCATATTAGAAAGCCATTAGCTAGGTAGGGGTGAGTTGTAGGGGCATCTTTCTGGGACCAAAAGGGGAGAAATAGGGTAATGTGAGGGCCTGAGGTGCCAATGATTAGGTGACTTGCAAAATGGGAATGGTAGCAGTGGTAGGAAGTGTCATCTGACTGGGTGCAGGCATCATGCCAATAAGGTGAGGAATAGATTGAGAGGGAGAAGGGGGAGTAATACTTATCTTAGGGGAAGTTGTAGTGCTCTATGCTAAGAACTATGAAGGATCCTCTTCCTCCTCTGAATCTAATTGGAATTGCACCCTCTTTCTCTTCCTAGGTGTCTCTACATCTTGCTGTGTTTGTCTCCCTTCTGCCTCTGCTATTTCTAGTGGTGCATGTGGGGAATTGGGGACTTCAATTACTCTCGATGATGGGGAAGCCTATGGTGGTGAAGACACCACACTCCTTTGTTGTTCTATGATAGCTACAGCTTGCTCTAAAGTTTGTAATTTCTGGCTTGGTCTGGCTCCAGCCTCTTGCTCTACCTCGAGTGTCAGCATTTGGCTTGTTTCTGGGCTAGATGCAGGGGAGGGATGCCAGTCATCCTAGAGTTTTTCCCATATTTCATCTAAGTCTATTCTTATTAAAGCATGGGTGGTTTGGGAATTTTATTTCTTATACTTCCAATAGGCCTCAATCTTCTCTGCATCCCAACCTTTGTTCCTCAGCATCCTTCTCAAACTAGAGGTCATCATGACTTTGGGATCATAATCCCTCTGTTTGTCATAGGTCTCCCATGGCCTATTTTTTGGTAGGGGTAGGTCTGTCAGTTCAACATAGAGACTAGGAGCATCTTCTATAGGGTTTTTCTTGGTCTCCCAAAAAGGGCAGCCTTCATGCGCAATCCTGGCTCTAATTCTATTTGTCCTCACTACGGAGGCTATGTATTCTGCTGGGTCGTAAACCCACTTGTCCTCAATTAACAAGAACCCAAGGAAGGCCAGCTTCCTCAGTAGCATAATTTCAGCTTCTCTAGCTTCCAGGCTTACGTTGCTTGCCATCCATGAGAGATTATACATTTTTCTCTTCTTTTTCCTAGAACCATACTCATTATCAACTACAGATACCTGCCTGGAAACTTCCAAGAATGCTAACCTAAGAGTTAAGGTCTTTGGTAGCAACACTGGTTCTCTAAAAAATACATGGACCCTTATGATCATGTGATAGGACCCAGAATAGAAGTCACACAAGATTGGACAGTTGACCAGGAGGTTTGTAACACTTGGGAATAACCTCTTTATGATAGGCTCAGGGCTAAGGTAATGAAGAACATGGGTAATGAATAGTTCCCAAAAATCATATGGGTCACTAGTTCTTGACAAAACATGTGTCCATGTAGACACATGAATGGTTCTTTGGGGGTCAAAAGTTGGGTCATACAAGTTCAAACTCATAAATTAGGTGAAAAGGTAAGGGTTCTGATGTAGTATTAGATGGAACAAAAAGGAGGAATACCTGAATAACCCTTTTTAACCTGAATTGGGTTAGTTGCTCCACCATTGAGAAGGTGATGTGTTTTGAGAAGTCAAGTTGATACTCTTGCATTTTATTGACTATCTTTAGCCTAAACAAGATGGCTATTTGCTCAGCATATACAACCATGTCATCTTTCATGCCAAAGATGAGGGCCATCATTGACAATGCATCTTGGCTGGTGGGTGCAAACTGAGTCCTTAGTCTAAGGGTTGACGTTCACCCACATCCTTTGCATCTTATCAATAGTGGGGAAGGTGGTGGTATTGTCATACTGCAGGGCTAACATGTCCCTGATAGCTTGTGGGGTGATCTACTGAATGAAGGGGCCTTGTTGAATGGTACAAGATTGTGCATGGAGCAAGTCCGTGCATAATTCAATTATATTTAGGCATGGGTGCATAGGTGGGACAATGAACTGAGCCAATTTTGAGGTCCATATCCTCATTTCAAATGTCTCATATTGCCTTGCTCTAGCTCTTTGCAGACACCTTTGGTGTGCCCCTTCTCTTAGGTTCTTGCTACTAGCTCTTTGTAGACATGGGTCCATGATTCCATCTGCATAGTCCTTTACCTTGGATGGGTCACTGGTTTGACCGACTCCTAGGGTTCTAGTTCTCAGGTAGCTTCTTGATGGTTGCATAAGGGTTGCAGCGTATGATTTACTACCTAGTAGCCTGTCAAGGTATCTAGGTGTCCCTATTCCTTGTTGTGAAGATGATGCTCCCGCCATCTCTATATCTCTTGTATAATACCTAGTATGATCCTTGTGCAAGATGGAAACATGCTCATTGAAGCAAACTTTTACTAGGTGCTACAATTTCAATGAGTAGGATGTTTTTGTAGGAATGCTTGAGAGTTTATAAACTTTAAAATTTGCTAAGGGATATTTATGGGCCTATCAAGTCCCAAATAGCATTAATTTCAGATGACCATTAGCAAATCCTACTCAATCTTTGAGAAATAGTGAGGTGGACACATTATGTAGCACAAGGTACCTTAGAGATCTCAAAATATTTAGGGAAGCATTTAATGTGGCAAAATTTAAATAATTCAAACTTCTAAGATGCCGACTCTATGTTTAAAATGTTTATTTCAAAAGAAAGAGGGAAAACAACAATAGAAAACAAAATAATGTGAGAATGGGAAACTACCTAACTACATTAATTAAATATCCTTATCTTCCTTTGAGATCAAAAATGAACTTTCCAATGTCTTCTTTATGACAAGCCAACTTGTGTTGCTATACAAGTGATTGAAACGGGTATATCTTTGATGGAATGTCCTCTACACTAGCCACATGAATTTGCCTGCATTCAAACGAGTCTGAGTCGAACATGCCTTCATCATCTATAAGCTCTTCTTGTCCTTGAAAGCCCATCGAATACTAGTTCTTCATGCTATCATGTGTCAACAAGAAATCATTGGCTATTGGTTCTTCACTCTGTGCCATTTGATATTCATTATCTTTTAGCTTATCTCCTTCAAATTCTAGATTTATTACATCATCATGCTCCTTAATGACTCCATCCTCTTGAAAGGATGAATCTAAAAGCTGGTATTCCTTCTGCATACTCAATTGAGTCTCAAAGTTATCTTCTCCATATCTGGCTAGTCCATATCCTTATTGAGGGATAGTGTCACCTACCTCAATGGCTTGATCAAGGGAGTGTCCATGCTCCTCTATATCCTCTTCCAGGGTGAGGAAAAAGTCAAAAATGATCTCTTCCTCATCAGAGGTTAAGACAAAAGCTGGTGACTTGTCCTCTTGTTCATCCAAGGGAGTACCTAAGGTGATTTCCTCCTTATATGTACTTATGAAATCCTCTTGACTAGCCATTAATTGAGCGTACTCTTCTGCATAATTAGTTACTTCCTTCAAAATATATTCTTCTTTGAAAAGGGATAAAGAAGAAGGCTGTGATGATAAACAAGAAGTTTCTTGAGGAAGGGTGGAAGGGACTTGAGGGGAAAGTGAGTGATTGGGATCTTCTTCCCTTGCTGCTATCATAGGCTCTTCATTATTGGGGAAGTGACCTTGACGGGTTTGACCTTGCTCAAGAACAGGGGTGGCATATGCCTGATCTGGAATTTGTGGTGGTGAATATGGAGTTTGGTAGACTTGGTAAGGCTGGTTCTCATAAATGCTTAGCCTCTCTTCTAGAAATGCAATCAATCCACACACATCCAACATCTCATATGTAAGCTCTTACCAATTTGCCCTTTCAATGGATCCCATTCACTTTTAATTAGATCTATTATGTCCCTTACTTGATGGATGACATGAAAAAGAATTTCTTGGCCATATCCCCTTCTGCTGTGAAGCTCTAACACATATTTTTAAAATCCCAACAATGCTTTCTTGAAGGTGAAAATAAGGTTAGGTTGAGCATGGGATGTGACATATTGGGGAGACTGGGCATAAGATTGGTATAGCTCATGACCATCTACATCCTTGTTACTTGACATGATTCCAGGAGGAGCTTGTTCTTGATTAAAAACATATGAAGGAGAATAAGACCCATACCTATAAGTAACAAAATTATACATACCAAAAGGTGGTTTCTTGATGATACCATGACTGCTTGATCGACTGATTTGACTTAGAGTCATTTGTTGGTGTTAATAAAAACCTCCAAAGGCTAATTAGCCAAAGAACACACAAAAATTCTTCAACTTATTGAAAGATTGGTCCTAGCGGGCATGCCAGAAACTATTGATGATTTAAAATTTTGCTAGATCTTAACCAATCAACAATGGGAAGTTTCAAGGTATGGGACAATGTGGCTTGAAACAACCTCTAGATTTTAGAGAAGCTAGTCTCTTCTTTTGTATCAAGTGTTTGGGAAAAGGGATAGGAGATTAAACAAAAATGCAAATGTATGAACTGAAACCTAACTATGGTGATGCACCTAAGTATAATCCTAATCCTAACCTGAGCATAGTGAGACTATTATAGGATTCAATTACATTTAAGAGCAAATAGGTGCATGATCAATGTAAAAGGTCAAAATAACAAAAATAGAGGCTTGCAACAGGGGATTCTTTCACTGAGATATAGGGAATGTCAACAAAGGCATAGTGTTCAATCTTCTTAACAAAATCTTCTAATCACATAAGAGGTGCAGAAGTCACGTACAATTATGTAAACCTTCCAATTCAAGAAAATGAGACAAAAGCAAATGACATTCCTAATCACAACTTCAAAAAATCTACAATATAGACTACTTTGCAAATGACATAGATAACACCAACCAAGGCATGGAGCTCAAATTTCCTTAATTCATTCAGTCACATAAAGGGCACAGAAACATGCATAGTTATATCAACTTTACAACTCAAGAAAATTGAGACAAGAGCAAATGATATTACTGGTTAGAAACTCTAGAAGTCTAAAGTATGAGAAAAATCCCCTCTTTTTCTTCTTATAATTCTTCTTCTTTTATATCCTTAGATGACTCCTTACATCGCTTTCTTTCTCGCATAATTCTACTTCATCCTTCACTTGCAGGGGACAAACCAGATAGTGCCTTTAATGCCTTGGATGCATCCTGGTCTTATCAAGAACTACCTTGACTGTAGCATGGTAGTTCATGTCTAGTACCTCCCTTCACACCTAAATTTATTATTTTATCACCTATTTGGCCACTCAATTGTCCACTCTGCCTCTGCCTATATGGGACAAACGAATGGTGCTTTCAATGCTTGCGAGCCCCAAAAATCTACCCAGTGCACTGTTCTATCTACCAGGAATAATTCTCACCGAGTTTCCCTCCATCTTTGCTATAACAGATAGATGGACATGAGGACACTTAGTTAATGAAAATTATCTTTTTGTCTAGATGGCACCAGAGAATGACACTTGGCTACTTCTGCTTTCTTGATACTTAGCAGTTTTAACACAATAAAACTCATCACGTCCCTTACTCGAGTAACTCTTTAGGAGGGGATGGATGCACGTGTTAGGCTTTACATGTTGACACTTGGAAATTTCATAGTCCTTTGAAGTAAAATCTAGGACCCAACACAATCTCATTTGGTAATGAATCTCAAAGATGATCTCTCAGAAGTCAACGCGTGGTGACTTCCACTGCTCCTGGGAAGATACATGGCATCTTTCGCTTCTCCTTCTAGGGGTATGTGGCGTCTTCCACTATTTTTAGGGATGGAGTAGAGAGGGACTCAGAGAGTGACACTTGGTAGCCTCCACTACACTTTGGCACTTAGGCAAAATGAAATAGTTGAATCAAAGCATTGGAGCTAGGTGTTGAACCAAAGTCTCATGGACACTAACACATGGTGACTTTTGTTGCTTCTTCAAAAAGGTAGTTTAGGGTCCTCTATGACTACGACCTAGTGCTTTCCATTGTACTACTACTTAACTCATTGAAAGTCCTTGTCAAAAAGGTAGAATGAAATGTGGGTGCCTCTATGATATGCAGATGCTGACACGTGGTGCATTTCACCTAATTGCTGCTGGATGTGTGGTACATTTTGCTGTCTTTTGAGAAGTCACAAAAAGGGGCTCAAAAGATGCCAACTGGCTAGCTTTGTGTTTTAGAAAGTGACACTTAGCATCTTCCACTCAAATTCAATACTTAGGCCAAAAATGAAATGAAATGAACAAAAGGGGAAAAAGGACCTGTGCTCGGAGGGCAACACTTGGCAACATCTGCTGCACTTTGACACTTAGGCAAAATGAACCCGTCCTCTACTCCAAAACTCTGTTGCTTCATCCAAGGTATAAAAGAACCAAAATTTTAGTGCTAGAATCAAAAAATAAAAAAAATATGACGTAGAGTAAAAATTACTCTATAGTTAGTAGATATGATGAAATTATTGCTCATAAGTTGACCTGTTTAGTGCATATGAGACAATGAAGGTGCATGGTTGTGAGATTGGTAAGGAACACTAATATTGTCACTTATCCATAGTATATTTATATATAATATTTACATAATTATATCATAATATCATCCACATGCATATTAATTACATTAAAGTGTCTACACAGGTGTTTAAAGTCATTATCACCATGACTATGTCTGAAGGTAAACTAGTAAACTTGGGTAAGCAAATTGCAGTGATGAGTTTGAGGCTCCTTTACATAATTTTATTAATGTAATTTAAATGATTTTTTTATATATTTAATGACATATTAATTATTTTTATAATATTTCAAAGTTAGTGTATGAGGTTGAAACATCGAATCCAAAATGGCTTGTCTAGCTGAGTAAGGTCTATGAGAGAGGAGGTCAATAGATTGGTCTACAAGACAAATAATTTTCATTAGTTATTATGATATTTGTAATTTATGTTTATATTAGGATTATTTAATATAATTTTCATAAATTTTAGGACCTTAATTGTATTCCTACAGGTGTAAAAATCTCAAGGTTCCATGACTATGTTTTGAGATCAATTAGCAATTCTAAGTGAGCTACTCGCAAAGAATGGTTAGAGGATTTTTTACTTAAGTTATGAAGTATAATACACATATTTATGAATATAATTTCATTTATATTATGTATATTTATTTTATTTCAATTTTTTTTGTCAAATTTATTTTTATGCTTCAAATATTTAAGATAGACTTTCTGGGTATGCATAAGCCTAATACAAATAGTACTAATGATGTGCTTCAAGTAGTGGTTTGAGATAAAAAATATTTTTGAGCCTAGATGAAATTATAAATTTTTTATATGTATATTTTTTTAATTTTATCAAATAATATTATATGGTAATGTGTGCTAAGAAAGCCTAATGGGATTAGGTCTCCATGAGATCTAAAGGAGAGATAAGGCCTATTTGAGAAAGGATAGACCTAAAGGGAATCTAATAACATTTGATTAATGCATATGAGATATAATAAGAATAAATTCATGGATGACATAATAAGTTAAGGATGTTTGGCTAACTAAGAAGGAGATGAACAAGAATCTTATATAAGTACTAGGCATTTTAAAGCCTATTATGTAGTGTGTTTAGTGTAAATGAACAAGAAAGTATATTTGATAGCAAAAAGAAGTATTATAGACCATTATAATAAGATATAGGATTAGTGATGAAAATTTTACAAATTTTATATGTTTGAGAATCAAATTCATATGACCTAATCAAGCCAAGAAGAGGGATAGTTGAGCAAAGAAGGCCAAAGGCTAGTTTGATAGGGATAAAAGTGTGTCAAGAGTTTAATAAGGAGATAGTAATTTATTATATGATAAAAATAGTGTTATAAATTTGATCAAGTGTTTTATTTGGTTGATTTTATGATGAGTATCTAGGGGGTTGGTGCCTCCTTATAAGTGGGTGTTTGCTAAAGCCTAGCTGAGTTGGTGCTTAGCTAGTTGGGCTTGGTGCTCCATGTGAAGTTAGTGCTTAAATAAATTTGGTGTTTCGATTATAGGATTGAATTCCATTTGAATCATCAATGGGTTTTATTCTCCTCAAGGGTTTCTCACATAGATATTGTGTTCATGTGTTTCGTGCTCTTGTGAATTGATGATTATGCTTGGTAAAATGTACATACTTGTTTAAGTGATCTATGATAGCTCAAATATGATTATATAAGAAAGTTTTTAAAGATATATTCACCCCTCCTCTTAGTAATTTTTATTCCAATATTTGGTATCAGATCTTGGTCCTTTAAAGTAGGTCTAAAATCCTAAAGGAGATCCTAGAAGTAAGGATGGCTAGTCAACAAGTTCAAGGTGGTTTCTCTAGTGGTAATACTCCGTTGTTCAATGGATAAAACTATGAATTTTAGAATATCAAGATGAAGATATGTTTAATTTCACAAGGACATGATATTTGGTATTTAGTTGTTGATGTTTATATTTCTACTCCTATTCCACTAACATATGTAGTAGGTAATAAGGATAGTCAAAACAAATCCAAGGCAATGAATTCCATTTTTTGTGGTCTATCATAGGAAGAGATTGTGAAGGTAATGCATTATGACTTAGATAAAGGGATATGGGATAAAATAAATACTATCTATGAAGGAGACACCAAGGTGAATATGGCCATGTTATAGACCTAATTAAGATAGTTTGAGAACCTAAATATGAATGAAGATAAAACCATTACATCTTACCTATTGAGTGTTGATGAAGTTGTCAATGTCATTATAGGATTAGGAGAAGAGATGAAATAATATATAAATTTCTTGAAATCACTAAATCCTTAGTTTGAATCTAAGGTTTCTATAGTAGAGGAAATGCAAGATTTGGACAAGCTAGAGATGGATGGGTTTCATGGCATTTTGACTCCCTATGAGATGAGAACTAATGAAGGAAGACCGACCAAGAAGGATTAAGATTTCAAAGTTGAAAATAAGTTAAAAACCAGAAATTTCAAGTATGAAGAATGCTAAGATGTTGATCATGATCAACTAATAGCCATGTTTCCAAAGAATTTGATGTTTTGATCTGGTAAGTATAAAGGTAAGTTTCCCTTCAAATGTTTCAACTATGGAAATATTAGTCACTTTTCATATAAGTGTCCTAATAAGGATAAATTTGATCATAATTAATAACATGATGAACATCGTGTATATGACATGAAGATGTATAATCCTAATATCAACAAGAAGGAGTTCATGAAGTATGAAGGTAGAAAAGGAAATTTCAAGAGTAAAAGAAGATTCTATACAAAAGAAGACAACTCTTCTAATGTAAGTGACTCAAGTGAATTTGATAGTGATGATGGTAGTCATGAACCTAAACATGACAATAATGAAACCTTGTTTATGGACATAGAATTTTAAAATGAGGGGTTTTCAAGTGGGAAAGGAATTATGGTTGATGTGGAAATAAATGAAGAAGAAGATGAAGTAGATCTTGAGGCAGAATTGGTAAGTTCCCTAAATGAATTAAAGTTCTAAAGTAAAAATAATAATAAACTAAGATCCTTAGTTAAGGACTATGAGGAGTAGATTGGCTTGTTTGAGGAAAGTCTAAATAACACTTACAAGGAGTATGATGAGATCATCAATCAAGTTGATAGAGATGGAGGGAGTCAATGAAAGCTTAAAGAATAAAGAGGAAAAATGCATTAGGTATGAAATGAGAATAGAATCCTTGAAATATAAGTTGAATCAAACATATATCAAAGTGAGGACCTTTGTGAAGTTTGAAAAAAGCACTAAGAATTTAAATGATATCTTGAGTAATCAAAAATATACAAGTAATAAAATAGGTCTTAGTTTCAAATAAGACCAAAATGATGCACCTTAAGTCAAGGAGAAGGATGTTGAAGATAAGAAAGTCAACATGAAAATACCTATCAAATATCTTAATGCTATAAGGTATGCCAATTCATTCAATGGTTATTTTTTTATGCAATCAGTTCGGTCATAGAGAAAGGGAATGCAAAATAACCTCCAAGATTGAGTACTCATGGGATTATGGAAAGAGTCACAACTCACACCAGTTAAGAGGTATATATAAGGTGGTCTTTTATAGTTATCATGATGTAGGACACATTGAAAAATTATATCCTAACAAGCTTATAAGGTCATCAAGCCAAAATAGGACGTTTGAAGCCTATAGAGATCTAGAGAGAAGACAAATGAATGTTTGAAAACTAATGATAATGAAGTTGAGTCATGATTAGTATATAGGCTCAAGAGATTTACAAGTTATGATAGAGAATGATTCAAATGTGAAATTAAGTCAAGAATTCATTTTTTCATCCAAAATTGATGATCAAATGGATGATGAAGAGATCAAACCTATAATGCAAATCAAGCCTAAAAGGGTATTAAAGGACATCCAGTAAGATAAAAACATAGAGATCTAGGAATATCATGAACTTTAGTTATTTTGGTTCCCTATGGAAATTGGTGACTCCATTAGGATTCATGGAGATACTATTTAGGTAGTATAAGTATGGTATATGTTTCATTTCAGGGGAAGCCATTCAGGTTTGTTATTGAGTTTGATCTACATTAAGAAGTGGTCTTACATTTAGAGTTAATCTCAAGGAGGAATGTTTGGTGAAAGGGGGAGTATGTTGCCTTAATGATTCATATACTATATGTTGAGATCCTTTAGAAAGAAGGTATGGTTCCATATGGTAGTCTATGCAGGACCCTTTGTCATTAATGTCGAAGGATGAGAAAGTTCAAGAAGGGAGATTGACTAGACTAGGGGAGCTGAGAATGATCAATTTGAAGAATGATTTCCCATCAATGACAAAGGGAGATTTTATTTAGAAGTGCTATCATTGATGTCAACTCTAAGGCTTATGTCATTAATGTCAAAGTCAAGGTTTATGTCATTGATGTTAAGGTACATAGAGTAAAGATGCATGGTGAAGTGGTATGTGACAAGGAAGCCATATAACAAGAGAGAATTTGAATCGTGACCTATTCTATATCTATTAAAAGAGAATTTGAAGTCAACCTAATGATTATTCTAAGGTTAATGTCATGATTTAGGTCAGCTTAATGACTGTTAGTATTATCCTAAAGAGGTTTGATGATCAGGTTAAGGTAATCATGTTTTGAGTACTAGGTGTCTTAAGAAGCCTAGTCATAACAAGCATTGGCATGATAAACATGAAAAGGTGTGTATAAATTTATGATATTGTCTGAGTACCATGAAAGGAATCAAAGAAAGGAGTAAAATCATTAGGAAGTATTTTCAAAATTAGTTGTCAAGTCTCAAATTTATTGAGAAATGTAGCTATGACACTAGTCATAACATGAAGGAACCTTGTGAGAAGGTACGAGCATGGTGGCCTAGTAAGATTGATGCACATAGGCCTAAGAGGTAGTATATAGATGTTTGAGTATGTATACGAGGTATTGGAGAGCTTAGGTGTGTTTCAAGGTGAGCCTATATGGGTAAGACCTATAAACCTAGCATGCAACTAGACTAGTTGTAGACCTTGCCTAACCCAATGAGGTAATATGAAGTGTTTTCAAGGCCTATGAAGGAGGAAAAGTATTTTTTGAGAATTTTACAATTTTTTGGATAATATTAGTGAGGTTTTGAGTGAATTAAAAGAGTCTTAAAGGATAATTTCAATGTTTAATATGACTTATACATCAAAGGCCTAGAAAGCAAAGAGAGACATGGTGGAAAAATGAGGTATGAGATTAATATTTAAAGATAATCATGGAAAAATGAACATTTACATATGTATCTCATATTTTTTCAGGTGTGTTGACCAAGTATGAGGTCAAAATTTTGTAATAAAAGACATGATATGGGGTTTTGAGGTTTCCTATATGCATATAATGAAGGATTCTCAACCCAAGAAGAAATTTCAAGTACTCATTGACATGCGTAACCTCTAAATGATAACCTAATATTTTGATGGTATATTATTAATGGTCCTATCTTAAATTTTCAAACAATGGTTTCTAGAATAAGGGGATAAGCTTTATGAATAGTTGTTGATACCAAAAATATTTTAAACCCTCTCTAAAACCCTAACAATGATTCAATGAGAGATATATTTACAAAAATGTATTATAATGGATTGGATGACATATTTTTATTATTGGATCATGTAGTGGACTCTCCCATGTACCTCTAGGTGGCATTGGTTTGTCATGTGAGTGAGTGGACCCTATAGGAAAAGCCTTATTTCTTGGAGATTTTTTGTAGTAAGAAAAGTTAATTGGATGGAGTTTGAATATTGAGGCTTGTATTATATGTCCATGGTGGTTTTTTAGTATTTTATAGACCTTAGTAGTGTTAAACTAGTCATGCAATTTGACCTATCATTAAAAGGCCTAATGGTGATGATGGTGAGAAAACCATGAAGAAGTGAGAAATTGATTAGGGAAGTTTTATCATGGACTAGGGATGAATCCAAGTTCATGGATAAGTTTTTAAATATATGTAAAAAATTTTAATTATAGATATATGTTTTTATGGTTAGTAGATATGATGAAATTATTGCTCATAAGTTGACATGTTTAGTGCAGATGAAATAGTAAAGGCACAAGGTTGTGAGATTAGTATGGAAGACAAATATTTTATCTTGGATATGATATATTTTTATCTAATATTTACCTAATTATCTAATAATATAATCCACATGAATCATAGTTACTTTAAATTTTCTACATGTGTTGAAAGTCATTATCACCATGATTGTGTTTGAAGGTAAACTAGTAGACTTGGGTAAGCAAATTATAGTGATGAGTTAGGGGATCCTTTCCCTAAGTTATTAATTTAATAAAAATTATATTTTTTATTTTATATTTAATTAAATATTAATTATTTTTATAATATATTAAATTTAGTGAAAGAAGTTGAAACATCAAAGCTAGAATGACTTGCCTAGCCGAGTAAGGTCGATGAGAGAGGAGGTCAATAGATTGGTCTGTAAGACCAATAGTTGTCATTTGTGATTATGATATTTTTAATTTATTTTGATATAAGGATGACTTTAGATAATTTTTATACATTTTATGACCTTAAGTGTATTCCTAAAGGTGTCAAAAAATCAAGGTTCCATGACTATGTTTTGAGATAAATTGGCAATTCTGAGTGAGCTACTTGCAGAGAATGGTTTGAGTCCTTTTGACATATGTTATGAAGTATAAAAAGCATAGTGACAAATATAATGCCATTTATATTATATATGTGTATTTTATTTCCATGTTTGTTTTTCAAATTTGTGTTTATGCTTCAAATGTTCAAGATAGACTTTCTGGGTTTGCACAGGCCTAATATGAATAGTACTAATGATCTGTTTCAAGTAGTGGTTTGAGATAAAAAGTGTTTTATAGAATAGATAAAATTAGAATATGTATATTTTGATGGAATATGATGTGTCTCTTCCATGTAAATTTTTTGAATTTTCTTCAATAATATCAATGGGTAACATGTGCTAAGAAAGCCTAATGGGATTAGGTCTCCATGAGATCTAAAGGAGAGATAAGGCCTATTTGAGAAAGGACAGACCTAAATGGACTCTAATAAAATTTTATACATGTATATTATATATCCTAAGAATTATTTCATGGCCTAAAAAATAATATAAGGATGTTTGGTTGACTAAGAAGGAGATGAACAAGAATATTGTATAAATACTAGGCATTTTAAAGCCTATTAGGTAGTGTGTTGAGTGTAATTGAACAAGAAAGTATAATGAAGAGTATAAAGATGTATTTTATACCATAATAATGGGATGTATGATTATTTATTAACATTTTATATAGGTTATATGTTTTAGGATCAAGGTCATATGAACTAATCAAGTCAAGAAGAGGGTTAGTTGAGCAAAGAAGACTAGAGGCCAATTTGAGAGGGATATGAGTGTGTGAAGAGATGAAAAAGGAGATCATAATATTTTTTATGAGAAATATATTTTTGTAAATGTGATTAAGTGATTTTGGTCTGAATTAATTTTAATTCATCTAGGGGGTTGGTACCTCCTTTCAAGTGGGTGTTTGCTAATGCCTAGTTGAGTTGGTGCTTAGCTAGTTAGGGTTGGTGCTCCATGTGAAGCTGGTGCTTAAATAAAGTTTGTGTTTTTATTATAATAATATATCCCATTTTCATAATCAATGGGTTTTATTCCCCTTGAGGGTTTCCTACATACATATTGTGTTCACGTGTTTCATGTTCTTGTGAGTTGATGCTTATGTTTGCTAAGATGTACATGATTGTCTAAATGATCTATGATAACTTAAGTAAGATTGTATAAGAATTTTTTTTGAAGACTAATTTAACCCCACTATTATTTATTTTCCTTTCAATAGTATATTTAATTATGGATATATAATAAAGGATTTATAGTTTCTTACTATTGATAATGATGTCATGCAATAAATGATCAATCATTTTTTGGGGAATGAATTCATGTTTACAATATCAATCAAGACAAAAATATACAGTAGGGGGAATTAAATTAAAAATGTCTTTTCAATGTATAAAACCTTGAAAAATATTACATATAAGTTGAAATGATTTTAATTAATTTGTTATTCATTTTAACTATTAATTTTATCATCTATATATGTGTTATTAAATATGGAAATTTTGTGCCATATTATTGTAATTATAATGTTGATGATGTGGAGACCTATCTTCCAGAGGGCATACATTTTTAAATATTATCCTAGTTGATAAATCCTTCATGAAAGAATGAATATAAAGGAAATAATCATGCACCCATGATCCATTTCATTAGTTAGGGCCAATTATAAGATTCTTAGAAATACATAAAATATAATGTAAGATCCATACATTCATTTTGTTATTTTTAGTCATGCTAAAAAAAGTGGAAATTAGATAACTTTATGGCTGGATGTGAAATTGGGTTGAAACACGTATAAAATCATGAATTTAGTATTTAGAGGATATTTTAAAATTTTAGGTCTGTTTGAACTTGCATGCAAACTTTATTATTAAAATAAAGTTCATATTTATATCAAGGGCAATTAGCTCTAGGTAGTTTATTATTTTTTTAGATTTTTTAATTTTGCATGTCATCTCCAATTTTGAGATGAATTTTTTTTAAAGAATTTAATTTAATTATTTTAATCATTTAAGGTGAATCAATAAATATTATTGATTCATAAAATTTTGAGTATTATGCCTATTGATATTTTTTTGATTTTCCATCATATGGTATTATAATAATTTTGACTTTTGGAGGTAATATATTTGTGAATTTTTATTGGGAGTTAAATTTATATTATATAATAATATTATTTGATTGAATAATAGGTGTAATTATTCCAAGAGGATGAGGATGAATTTTATAGATGAATAGGACTATGCACCAACTATACATGCAAGTGGAATGATTAATTACAATTGTCATAAATTTCACAAATCAAAAAGAAAGGAAATATGGATAATAAATAGAGGGAAAAAAAGATTATAATGAATAATTTTAGTAAATTAAATAAGAATAAAAACCACCATTAATGGAAGAAATGATATTCTAGGTGTTAGATAGAAAGAACAAAGGAATTAAGGTTGAAGTTTTAGAGTATGGAATAAGTTTAAAACTAGAGGTGTTGATGTGTTAGTTTAATAACTTGGAAATGTTTCTGAATGGAAAAGTATGAGAAAATACAATAACCTAAATTTTGAATCCACTAAATTTAAGGGTCATAAAACTATTTGGTGGGATCACATGTATAAAGAGAGATAGATAAAGGGTAAATAAAATATCAACATTTAGATGAAGATGGAAAAGAAACCGAGGGATGAATTTATTCATGTATATTATGCATAAACCATATATATAAGATTTAATAAGTTAAGTTAAATGTATCATAGTATAAAATTTACAAAAAAAAGGAGTTTTATAATCTTTCCATATGATTGGAGTATAAAGAAATAAAAGAACAGATGGCCACAAGGCATATAAATGGTTTGAAGTTATCTATTCAAAACAAATTGAGAATGTATATAATACTTGGCATAGAATATCATTATCAATTAGATTTTAAGGTAGAATAAAATTAAAATAGAAAATATTTTAGACGATCAAGTAGGCCAAAAAGAGGATAATCACCTCTAGTAAGGGGAAAAGGTATGTTTAATTACACTAGAGGAGGATCACCCTCTAGTACAAAAAGATGATATGATAATAGATAAGGGTTTAAATGTCAACAAAGAGGAAGAATATTTAAGAGAGGTAGAGGCTATGGGAGTGAAAGAGATTGGAATTGTCCACATAGACATTATGTTTGTTAGAAGTGTGGAAAATAAGGACACAAATAATTTATGTGTCTACACTATCATGAATAATAAAGGAGGCAAGAGGGTCTCCTAAGACTAAATTTGGTGGAGATTGAAATAGAAAAAAAATATAGAAGTTACAACAATAGACAAAAGATAAAATCTCATTATGAGGAGAATAATGATAGCTCCAACAAAGGAACACATGTAACATTAATAAGGTGGTGATTCATGGATGCATACAAATATTTTCACAATAAGGTGTACCTTAGGAGGTAAGATATGCAAATAAATTATAGATGGTGGTAGTTGTGAAAATATGGTCTGGAAAGAAATGGTAGATAAACTAGGTTTACAATTTAAAAATTATCCTTATCTTTATCTAATTTCATGGTTTAGTAAATGAAATGATGTTATAGTAGATAAAAGGTGTCTAATCAAATATTATACATAAAAATATTATAGAGATAAAATATGGTGTGATGTTATTTCAATGGATGCATACCATGTAGATTTAGGAAGACCATGGCAATATGAAAGAAAAGAAATTCATGATGGAGCAAACAATATATATAATTTTTAAAAGGGTGGTACTAAGGTAGTTTTATTGCCTCTTAAAGAAAAGGGTAGGTAAAAATCATGTTGAACATGCAATAATTTATAAAAGACATGAAGATGACATGTTGTTATGCATTAATAACCTAAAATAAGAACTAGAAGTGGTGTAAATAGAGGTATAAGAAGTAAAAATATTGAAATAATATGCATATGTTATAACTAATGAGTTACTAGATGGTCTAAAACCAAGGAGAGACATTGAACACCATATTTATTTGATTTTAGGATCAAATATACCCAATCAAGTGGCTTATAGGATGAGTCTAGTTAAACCTGCATAATTAAATAAAAATGACATTGAGTTAGTGAGAAATGGTGTATTAATGGAGAACATGAGGCCATGTGTAAAACCAACACTCCTAACTCCAAAGAAATATGGGAAATCGAATATGTGTGTTCATAGTAGAGAAATAAATAAAGTAATTATAAAATACATATATACTACACCTCATTTAGCTGATATGATGGATGTGCTTGTAAGAGAAAAATACTTTACTAAGATTAATCTAAGGAGTGAATATTATCATAATCAGATTCATGAAGGAAATGAGTGGAAAATAACAATCAAGACTAGGAATGGCTTATATGAATTGATGGTGATGCCATTTAGATTGTCTAATGCACCCAACATGTATATAAGGGTGATAAACACAATGATATGAGATTAGATTGCTATGTTTGTAGTGGTTTATTTTGATATTCAGTAAGATTAAAGAATAACACTTAAGGAATTCAAGAATGTTATTAAAATTGATTAAAAAGAGGAGATTTAAGCAAATTCAAAGAAGTGCAAGTTTATTCAAAATAGTTTTGTATATTTGGGGTTTGTAATTTTAGAGATGGTGTTAGAATGGATGAATAATAGGTAAAGGTAATTATTAAGTGGCCTATTAAAAATAGATTAACAAAGGTAAGAATTTTCCATCAATTATAAACATTTTATAGAAAGTTCATCAAGAATTTTAGTAGTATTGTTTCACCAATAACATATTTCATGAGAGGAAAATAATTTCTATGGACAAAGGAAAAACCATAAATCTTTCAAAATTTTAAGAATAAGATTATAGAAATACCTATTTTAGCATTACAAATTTTTAATAATTTTTTTGAGGTTGATTGTGATGGTTTAATTGTGGGGATTGGTGTTATGTTGAGTCAAGAAGGAAGGTCGATACCATACTCTACTAATAAATTTAATGAGGTAAGAAATAAGTATTCTACATATGATGTTGAATTTTATGTCATTCTACAAACATTATGACATTAGAGGTATTAATTGGTACCTAAGGAGTTTATCCTATTTATATATCATGGGGATTTGAAGTATGTGAACACTAAAAAAAATTAAATAGTAGACATGCATAGTGGGTGTCGGATATACTTTGTTTTATGAAACATAAATTAGGAAAGAAGAATCAGGTAACTTATGCATTGAATAGGAGAGTGGAACTATTAACTGCTATGGTGTGTGAGGTAGTTGGATTTAAAGTTTTTAAGGAAAATTATGATATTAATCCAAATTTTGGAAAGATAAATGAATAATGTAGACATACATTATAAAGTGAGACAAGTACTATTTATGATGAGTACTTTAGATAGGATGGTTATCTTCTTGAGGGAAAATAATTATTTATTCTAGTTGGGTCTCTAAGATACATTATCATAAGATAATTTCACAATGGTTGTTTGGGTGGAAACTTTAGTAATACTAAGACAATATATTTTTTGGAGGACATTTTTTTGTAAAAATAAAGAGATATGTGGCAAGGTATGTTTCAAGATGTAGGAAATGCTAAGTGGCTAAAGGCCATGTAAAAAATATAGGGTTGTACATGTTATTACAAGTTCAAATAAGAACATGGGCATTATATACACCATAAATTGGTCAAGTAACCAAACATATCATGTATTTTCATATTAATTTCATAGGAAACTCTAACTAGAGAATATGAGCTTTTATTCACATCTAGCCATGTCCCATTGTCTGACTTGTCTTGGTCTTACTCATTCCCTAGACACCTTTTTGCTTATCCCTAGTCATCCCTAGCTTTTTGGACTTAACCCTTGAAGACCCAAGTAGATCTTATAATCCTTGAACCATCCCCCTATATCCCATACCCCTTGGACAATAGTTCCCAAATAGGACTATAGTGTTGAAACCTAGGGTGTCCAGTTTTTGACATTGTTGTCCAAGTGCAAATTTAGTCCCAACGATTAATTTCTTCCATAAGATGAGTCTTACCCCTCTTCTTTTCTTTGTTCCTAAGTTTTATAAAGTCATCCAAATGTGAATAAATCTCTTGAATTAAAAATAATGAGTCTCCTATATAAAGGACTACACAAGGCATTTGATATCTAGCACTTACTATTTTGGTACACTAGACATAATAAAATCAATCAATAGTATAACTTAGCTTCTCTACATCACACATAGATTTGCATGCTTGATCAAGGAAATTCCTAGGACAAAATTAATTTTTACATCAATTGTGCATTTTGATTATGCATGGTCCCTAAGGTAGAACTACATCAGATCTGAGACCCTAGCTTAAGGGTTAATGTAGGTAGCAATTAGAACACCAAGGGTTCTTGATTGTGCAATAATTCTTCCCATAACCTATTTTCCCCCCTTTTTCTTTGATTTTATCTATTTTTTATATTTTTTTATACTAATACATGTATTAAATATTGAAATGGACCTATATCGAGCTCTACTGACTTCTAGGACCCAAAATTTGGTACATAGAGTCATATTGAGTAGACAAATAGAACCCAAAAAGATTTTAGCCTCAGGCTAACAACATCAAGAAAGGATTATAAAACCAAAAATGAGTGTGTCTTATTTATAATTCTCCTATCCAATCAAGAAATAGAGAACAAAGATAGAATTTAGACACTATCCCAGTCTTGCTCCTCAAATCCTAGACTAAGAATCTTCCATTTTAGCACAAATCTAGCTAAGTCAATTCTTCTTTATCTTATATAATTATCAGATAAAATATATAATTTTCAATGTTAGAGTAGATTTTCCATATCATTTCATACCTTTATTACTTATGAATTAAACATCTAATCTCTTAAAATAATAACACATTTGGTGAACCTGACTTTCTTTAAACAAAACCTAAAACCCTAGCCACACTTAGCATTTTTCCTTCTTATCTTGTCCAAAAATTTAATTATCTAAATTATATATTTTTAAATAGTTTTTTTACATTTATCTTATTCAACAACTATTTTTTATAATTTAAAATTATACCATAATTTTAAAAATTTCTAAAACCCTAGATTTCAAAACTAGGTCATCAAACAACAAGCCTTGCCTCCTTGCTAATTTTCTAAATCTATTTTAGGATTTTTTCAAATCAATTACTTTGTCAAAAATTATTTCAAAATTTAAAAATTAATATTTTCTTGTGCAAAAATTTAAATTCCAAAATTCTAAATTTTGTATAAATTTTTGTGCATTTATCCTATTTCCAACAATTTTTAGAATTTAAAATTATTGGATAAATTTTAAAAATTCTAAAACCCTAATTTAAAACCCTAGATTTCCAAACCTCAAAATTCCCTCCCTTGAAATTTTTAGAAAAATAATTTAAATTTATTGCAAATTATTTGGGTCATCAAAAGTAATTTTCAAAATTCAATGTTAATAGTTCTTTGTGCTTTATTTACCTCATAGTACTTTTAAAAATTATTTTTTTTGATAAAATGGATGCTAAGGAAATTCCTTCTTCTCATCCCATATATCAATTTCTAAAATTTTCTTATAATTATGACAATGATTGGATGAATTTGAAAACTTACACATTAACTAAAACTATAGAAAATGATTTCATTTATAGTGAATAAAATGAGTATTATTGTAATGAAGGATATGATGATTTACGTAATGATGAGGGTAAATAACAAATAGATGAATATTTTTTTCTTAAACACATCTCTTTTATTCCTTTTTCTAATGAAAATAATTTTGATAAATGGGAAAGATACTTATCTCCTCATTCTCTTAGGCACATGTACAAAATGCACATATTAATCATGCACTTGCAAGTGAACCTCTTATTGGTGATGATTTGCTTTCATGTGAACCTAATCTCTCTCTACCTTTTGCTACTGCTATGCTCAAAATACAACAATATAAATATAATAGAATCAAATTACCAAATCATAGTTTAAAAGATGCATTATGTGTTCCTAACTCTACTATCTCAAAAGAATGTTCAAATCATAACTCTTCTACTCTTACTTCTCATGTTGAAAATGAATAAAATTCATATATTCCATCCATGGATAGCATTGATACACATGATAATCCAAATTTCAATGATAACTTATTGCATATTAAAAATAAAATAACTCTTTCTCTTACACCTCTCCCTATCAATGATGGAAGTGATGACGAATATGATAATGACCATGCAAATGAATATGAGAATGAAAGTGACTACTAAAATGATATGTAAAATTATTCTATTTCAAATGAACAAAATGCAGATTGTGATAATGCATGGAATAATGATGACTACTATGTATATAGTGAAGAAGAAATTGAATCTCATGCTTCTAACCCTTATCTCACTCCTCTCAAACTTAGTACAATTCCAAATGATGTTTCTACTTATATTAATGATTCTATGTCAAGTGATGCACATGTTGATGCTAATAGCACATATTCTACTAAATTAGAATGTGATTCACTAAAACATAAAGATACCAATGAATCTCCCAAACCACCCCTCACTACATTAAAACTGAGTTCTCACTCTTCACCTAAAGAGAATGGTAGCCCACATCCCTCTAGTAAGGTCCAAGTTACCATTACTCCAAAGGTTCAAGTGAGCACACTCCCTCTTTATGATCCACTTGCTAAATGTAGTATTCCCATGGTTAAAATGAACAATAAAATTCAATGATTAAATGAACCACTTCAAGATACCATTGTAACATCCCATGAGATCATCACTTTAATGCATGAAATTGGTGAACTAAAACACCAAGTACATTTCCTTACCTTGGAAAATAAAGCTTATAAGTATTGGATGGATGCCAATGATCTACATGGTAACCCTATTCCAAAGACATTCATAAAAGCTACATTTCCTAAGCATTTCAAGATACCATCATTACCTCTCTTTGATGGAACTATAGATCCATTCACACATCTTCAGGCCTTTTAAAAGGCTTTTACACCTCATGCAAACCCTTTGATTCTACTCAATTTGTTTCAGCAGACATTATTGAGGGAAGCACAAAATTGGTTCTTTCATCTACTCCCCATCAGTTTATTTGACACATATGATGACTTAGAGGAGGTATTTATTAGGAACTACATTATAAACATGGACCCTCATGTTACATATGAGAAGCTTGTCACACTACATCAGAATTATTCAAAGCCAATTAGTGAGCATATCTTAAGATTCAAGGCTAATGTGTTAAGATTGATATACAAACTAATATATCTAGAGATTTAGAATACTTTCATCAAGGCCATTCACCTACCTCTACTTGAGGATCTACTATATCAAATAGAGCCTTCTTTCAAACATTTGTGTTACATAGTTCTAGCTTTGGAAAATAAATTAGGATTAATTGAGGTAGATCTAGTTGATCAGATCAATTTGGAATTTAGAACAACATCTTTAGATACAACTCTTACTAATCTACATCCACCATATCCTAGACAAGATAAGAGACCATAACTAGAAAAGCAACCAGTCAAGAACAAAGAATAAGTTTTCATAACACAACCTACAGTATACAATATAGAGAACAATAGTAAAGCACTATTACAATTTTATTTAGAGTGGGATAGCCCATCCATCATATTATTATCACTACTAGATATGAGGTTAATAAAATTACACTCTATTCATTGATGAGATCCTCATCTCTTACATAGACAACCACATCGGCCTTTTTACAACTATCATCACATCCGTGGACATAGAGATAATGACTATTTTGGACTCAGAGATTGCATAATTAGATGTGTTGATAATGTTATTATAACATTCACATAGGGGGCATAGAGATCTCCTCCATTATAGAAACCTAGACCACATTCCTCCATGACTGAGTCATCCCAAGACATTCATTTACTAGAATCATTAGTTACTCATCATGAGCACAATCCCAATTTTAGGATAGAATCTCATAAGAGATCTATTCTAACAATTAATTTTTTTTGGAAACTAGTACAACATAAACAACCCACATATATTAGTATAGTTTGTGGAATGTATAGTTTAGTTCCATATACATATCAAATAGAGTCACAAGCACTATAATAGAGTACATGTTTTTAGGGTCCTATCTCACATAGCAATCCACTATGATTAAGACTTGTTAAACCCACATTATAGAGTATTATTCCAAAGAAATATTCATTATATCCAATTTTTCAAGGTCCTATATCATGTAACAACCCATTATGATTAAGTTTAAATGAGCCCTCAGTACAAGTTTCAGCTCCATCTCAACATATTGCACATTCATGTACATCATAGCAGAGGCCACAGGGTATTTGGTTACAGATAGATGAAACTTATTCATAGTAGATAGTATTATCTATAGAGCACATTCCTACACAACATGAGTAGTATGGGCACTTGTTCATGTGGATGATAGGGTTTAGATAGTGATATAACATAGTGTGATACAACATACATTCATTTTATCATCAATTCATAGTTTTGTTTAGCAGGTTAATGATGGAGCTATAGGTCTAGCTAACCTTTATATTATTGAGGCACTCTCGAGAAAGTAATATACACACAGTGTTATCTTACTTTTCCCCCTACTAACAACTAACATTCCTAATTCTAAACAACCATCCCTAACAAGAACTAGACTATCAAAGTCTAGATATTACTAAATCAAACATATCCAAATCCTACTCAAATTTATCTAAATGGTTTACCAATTACCATAACAAACAAATTTTTGCTTACATATGGTTACAATTTGAAATCAATAAGCCTAGCATCCAAACATATAAAAACATCACATACAAACATATCAAAAAATGAAATCACATATCCAAAGTATCAATTTAACAAATAAATGTGACAATTCAGAATCAATACTAGATCAACCATTTCTAAAATTAACCACTTATAATCAATATACCAACATATTCCATAATCTATAACATGAATACACATGAGTTCAAAATCAAACCAACATCCATATATATAACCAACTTTTCAAATACATATCATATCAAAATAAAATCACTCATGAATGGGTGTCATTCCCTCAATCTTAGTCTCACTCTCTCCTCTAGTACTAATCCCATAGTCTATCATAGCACTCAATGGCCCTGCACCTCCTCAACATATTGAATGCCTCTTATGATGTCTCTCTCACTCCAGTAATTGACCATGTTCCTTATGAAAGTCTACATATCATCTCTACAACTTTGTATACTCATCCATAATCTGCATACTCATCAATCCATAGCTATGAGGAGGCACCCTATGTCTATCTTGCTCAACCCTCAACTCATCTCTCTCTCTCCCACTACCTTAACATATGCATTTGTAGCTATAGTAGCCTAATCAAATAAATGAGAATAAACAATAGATGTAACTATTATTCTATCTATCAAACCCTCCTCCATAGCATCATCATGCACATACCGTGTAAGCTCATATAGTGTAGAATCAATAGTAATCTCCTAGAACACATCATCTCCACCACCTACCTCAACAGGTGCCTCATTTTGAACACCTCCAAATCCACCTGCACAGAAAGATACAAACACTATTTTAAACATACATTCTCAAAACAAATCCAAACAAACTAAGACAAACCTAAACTTGTACACAGCTCAAGCATAATCACAACTTACCTCCCATCATGTGAATCAAATTAGGATCCTCATACTCAGGGGCATCCCCTCCATTAGTAAGATATAATAGACACCATTGATGCCCTACCCACCATGTGGTATATGCCTCAGTGCAACCAACATCATCCATGTTAGGTATATCTATAGTTTCATCTCATGCATCTAAAGGTAATGGTGCCAACTCAACCTAAGTAGGTCTTATGTGAGCCCATACTCTCATTGGTGCCCATACTCCTTGACCATACCCATCTAAGGTGGCAATCAAATGCCTATCCCACTGTATAGTACCTAGATCACACATGTGACCCAGTCTAGCTCTATCTATCACAACCCTTTCATTAACTGATAAAGGAAATAATCTTAGAGTCTCCATTACTTGGCCTCTATGTAACTCTCTCATCTATACCTCACCTTGAAAAACACCATATATATATATATATATATATATATATATATATATATATATATATATATATATATATATATATATATATATATTTCAGTTGAAAATGCCAAATCAATTGTCAAGTAATAGTAAAACAACTAAACTAAGCATTAGCCTAGAAAATATAACCTCCAAGACAACAACATTGAGTATAGGACAATACTGTTGCAACCTAGATAGAAGCACTAGAAGTAGTTAAAATTTCCTAAAACCACCATTTTTCCCATAACTTGAGCTCTATAGCTCTATTTTACAAACCATTTTATTCCTCTGAATCATGACAATGACACCTCTAACATAAATTAGGCCTTTCTCTCTTATTACAAAATTTTCATAACATGGAACACACATTTATATACCTTTCTTTTACCTAAACATTCAAATTAGTCCGTACCAATCCACACTTATTCAAATTTCATACAACTTGGTCCTCACCAATGAACGTTCATTCAAAACATTTAAACAACCCAACCTATTAAATCAATCAAACCTTTCACTCCATTAAATCTATTACTACCTCATTTTCCTACCATGACATGAAAATTTCTATATCTCTACTATGCCTAGATACAAGATTTGATACTAATAAATCAAAGATACCTTTCACTCCAAATAATTCAATCTCACCAATTAAATAATATATTTTTGATCTATTTAATACATACCAACTAAGTTCCTATACATTCCATGACTAGTCATCACTTTTGGCTCAACCTACTCTATCATAGATTTCATCCCTCTCCCCAAAATGGGGGCATCATTCCTAATATTCCTATTCTTACACTTATCCAACACACCTATCCACTCTCATAGATGGATACACCATGGTTCTTACACCTCTAATAGTCAAATTATCAGATTTAGCTTAGATCATTTGAAACATACAATGGTTTAGACTACATGGTTCACTTAGCATGGTTTCTACACCTCCAATATTTAGATTATCAGCATTACTCAATTTAGATTGGTCAAGATTATAAAATGATTTAGACTATATGGGTCACTTAACATTATTCAGTTCAATTTGTTTAAGATTATACTATGATTTAGATTACATTGGGTCACTCAACATCACTTAGGACATTTGAAGGGATACACCTTTGATTTATAGATATACAGACTATATAAATACTAGATTTGAGGGCATGCACATTTGTACACATCTCACACATATAGCTTCATACAACATGACACAATTATAGACTAGATAATAGATTATAAGCATAGTGTAGAGCACATTATTTTGATCTCTACTTTTACACATGTGACATGACATGATATACCATATCACATGTGGTTATATATATTTATAGATTATCTTAACACATCACTCACATACCATATTTGGGGCCATAGCACATATATTCATGTCCTTCATCTTCTAGGATTATATAGATTGAGATGGTAGGACATGCCATTTTCTTCTTACACATTTAACATCATTTTTAGTTTACACCTAGAGATTACTCAAATTATCACCAGGTTGGACTGTATGGTTATCTGCAACAATTGATCTATAGTATTACTTAGACTCAAACCTAGGAGTTTGTGTGGGATAGAGCATAGGCATTGGTTTGGGCCTCCGATCACTTCTCAAATATAGTTCAAATTATTTAGATTCAGTATAGGGGCATCTATTACAGGGATTCTTTCTTTCTGTAGGCATTATTTAGATTTAGTACAGGGGGCATCTATTATAGGGATTCCTTCTTTCTCCAAGAACTATTTAGATTCAGTACATGGGGCATCTATTACAAAGATTCTTTATTTCTCCAAGCACTATTTTAGTTCTTCATCCAATTACCTAGCTAGGAAGTTGGACCCTTTTTTAGCACACTTATCTTCAAATAGATAAGTTTAGGTACTAATCTTATTTATTTATTTTACTCTAGTATTCATTTCATTACATCACTAGATTAAAATAAGGACAAATGTATACACCCTAAATTATTCAAACAACCACACATATCATGTCTTTTCATAATCATTTTATAGGAGACTCTGACTAGAAAATATGAGATTTTATTCACATCTAGCCATGTCCCTTTGTATGACTTGTCTTGGTCTTACTCATTCCCTAAACACATTTTCAATCATCCCTAGTCATCTGTAGCTTTCCAATCTTAACCCTTTCAGACCCAGGTATCTAATATAAGCTTAGACCCATCCCCTTAGGTCCTATACCCCTAAACAATAGTGCTTAAATAGGACTATAGACTAAAACCCAGGGTGTCTAGTTTCTTGCATTGTTGTCCAAGTGTAAATTTGGTCCCAATGGTCAATTTTTCCATAGGATGAGTCTTACCCCTCTTATTTTATTTATTCCTTAGTTTTCCAATGTCAACCAGATGTGAATAATGTTCCCAAATTCAAAACATTGAGTCTCCTATATAAAGGACTACATAAGCCATTTTATATCTAGCACTTACTATTTTTGGTAGATTAGACATAATAAAAAAAATCAATTATATAGCTTAGCTTCATTGCATCATACATAGATTTGAATTCTTGATTAAGGAAGGGCCTAGGTGAAATTCATTCTTACATCAATCATGTGCACTGATTATGCACATTCCTTAAGGGAGAACTACATCAAATTTGAGACCCTAGCTTGAGGGTTAATGTAGGCAAGAATCAAAACAATAGGATTTCTTGATTATGTGATCATTATTATCACAACCCATTTCCCCACTTTTTTCTTTGATTCTATTTGTTTTTTCCATGTGTGAAAACTAATACAGGTATTGAATATTGAAATAGACATATAGTGAGCTCTAGTGACTTCTAAGACCTAAAGTTTGGTACACAAGGTCATACTAAGTAGATGAAAATAACCTAGAAAGATTTTGGCCTCAAGATAATATCATAAAAAAATGACTATAGCATTGGACACTAGGGTTTCCAATTTCCAGCACTCCTATGTAATCAAGAAACATAGGACAAAGCCAAAATTTAGACACTATCCTAGTCCTCAAATTTTAGATTTAAAATCTTTCATTTCAACACAAATATAGCTAATTTAATCAATTTTTGTCTTGTATAATTATCAAATAAAACATATAATTTTCCATGTTAGAGTAGATTTTATTTGTCATTCCAGACCTTTTTAACTTAGGAATTAAACATCTAATCTCCTAAAATAATAAAATAGACATATTTGAGCATGGACTTTGTGTTGTGTTTGTCAAACACACATAGAGGTAATGATTAAATTTTTTTTATCATAGATATATTTTATAATATGGTTCATCTTATTGCATTAAATAAAATCAATGATGCCACTAAAAAAGTAGAACTATTTTTCAAGGATTTCATGAGATTGCACGATGTTCTAAAAATCATTATATCAGATAGGGACACAAAATTTCTAAGTCTGTTTAGGATGATTCTATAAAATAAACTAGGAATTATAATAAAATTTAGTAGTGCATACCATCCAAAAATATATAGACAAATAAAATTAGTAAGCATAATCTTGGTATATTTGTTGAGATACATAGTTGGAGAGAAACCCAAGCAATGGTACTTGACTTTACCACATATTGAATTTTCCTATAATAGTTCAGTGAATAAATCAATAGGGAAACCATCATTTCATATTATTTATGGAAAAAATACTATGGGTATTTTATATGTGATGCAATTATCAATTGCATTATGATTTATAATGATGAATAAGAATTTCAAAATCACATATAACATTTTCAAGAAGTCATAAAAAACTATAAAAATTAGAAAAAAAGTATAAAATAATAAAAACTATAACAAGAAGGTCAAATTTATTTTGATAAGGAGATTGTGTGATTTTTTATTTGATGAAATAAATATTTACTAAAGGAACATATAACATATTGAAATACAATAAAATTGGTCAATGCAAAATTTTGAATACAATTAATGACAATGTTTATGAAGTGATTTTTCCACATTATTTTGTTATCTCTATAGTATTAAATGATTCAAATTTATATGATTTTCATGGTTAATATGGTGAAGAAGAATAAAATAATTAAGTGGATTGGAATCAACATATACTAAGTAATAAGAAAGAAAAGATAGTACAAGTTCTTTAAACACAACACAAAGAAGTTATAACAAGTATTTGGTACAATGTGAAGGACTTAAAAAGAAGATGACACTTGAATTTTAGAATGGGAGCTGAAAAATATTAACATAAATAAATGGAAAGAATATAATCAAGTCAACTTGTAGGAGCTTAGTTAATTTCAACTAGAAGAGAATGATGTAGTGACCTATCTTTTGGAGGCCATAACTTTTGAATTGTTAACCCAATTGAGATATCTTTCATAATAAAATGAAAAAATAATGAAACCATAAAATTTCACCAATTTGGTCCAATTTCAAGATGTTTGTAGAGCCATATGAAATAATCTAAGGGTTTGAAATTACTTTCTATTATTTTTAATCATGTTAAAAGTAGTGGAAACTAGTTAACTTTGTAACTAGATGTAAACCTAGGTTGAAAATGTCTAACATAATGAATTTATTATTTAGAGGATGTGTTTAAAATTTTAGGCCTATCTAAGATTTATGAAAATTAATATGTTATTTATAGTAGGGGCAATTAACTCTAGGTAGTTTATTGTTTTTTAGATCGTTAAATTTTACTTGTCAACTCCAATTTTGAGTTGAGGATTATTTAAATAATTTTATGTAATTATTTAGTCATTGAAAGTGAATCAATAAATATTATGGTTTCAATAAATTATGAGTATTGTGCATGTTGATAATTTTTTTACTTTGTTAGTCTTTGGTTCCCTTAGTCAGACACTAAGTAGGGAGGTGCATACATGCCCCAACCCACCTTTGGTCCTTACTCATGTTTTGCACTATGATTAGTGTTTCACCCCAACACAACCCATTATAAAAACTCAAATAGGGACCCATTATTATTATAAAATATTAATTTTATTGTCTAGATGAACCTTACAATTTTAATATTGAATTAATTAAAGCAAGATAAGGTTATTTTGGGTTTGATTTTGAATTTCAAAATAAAAAATTAAATCTTGGGAATTTTATAAAATAGGTTTTATTTACCACCTTAATTTTCATTTCAAATTTTTATTCTAAATAAGATTTGGTTTATTTGACTAATAAAGCTAATGATATGGTGTTCTAGTTGATAGTCACTTTCATATACATGTAGGATTACTTTCAGGACTTAGACTCATTTGGAATTTGGTCATTGGTTAAATTAATTAGCCACATGTTCACATCATGTTGATTCTAGTTTCCTTGGTCATTATTTATCAGAGACTTATGGCACCCTGAGCGCCATCCATGTGTCAACATCTTAGATACTGTAACATATAGTTCAATAATTAGGCCTAGTTTCCTATCATACCTTCTAGTTCACTAAGATTAAAATAGGTGGCATCATCACATCAACTAAAAATATTGAGGCTTAGTTTCCTATCATACCTTCTAGTTCCCTAAGATTAAAATAGGTTGCATCATCACATCAACTAAAAAACTCAAAAAGTAGTTGGTGAAAAGTACATTGTCAAAATTTCAATTAGTCCCAAAGCCCCAAGATCATTCCACATGGAATTATCCCTTTCATTCAAAAACTAATAAACCATATTACACATACTTATCTATAAATTTATCCCAATCAATGAGATCCATATATGTGGCATGTCATTGTTAAATCAGAGCCTATCAATTGTAGGTACATTGTCATGATAATAAGTTATCTATATCATCAAGAGTCATCCATGTGTCATCATCTTAGAAGCCCAAAAATTATTAGAATAAGGTATAATAGTAAAATAAATAAAAACCTTTGGAGGCTAAAGGACAATCCACATGGCACCATCCTATTCACGTGGAATCTATGAAGGAAATATACATAATTAATAGTCAAAATATGCCTAGATTCATGAGATCATGCCAAGTAGTGTTATCTCATTAACTCATAGCTCATAAAGCATACAAAACAAAATTATAAAACTAAAAATACACATATAAGCCAGATTATGACAACATCATAATCATGAAGATGCATAGCTAGGATACAAATGTAAAATTTTATAATTAAGAAAAATTTGATGCACGGGAAATGGACACTTGGATTATAATGATGAATAAGCATTCATGGTGAATAAAATATGCCACATGGTAAAAGGAACTCACCAAATATGAATGATAAATTAAAATTGATATGAGAACCAACACAAAAAACCATTGATGCACTAACTTTGCTTGAACTAAGCATTAATTCTTGATATTTTGGAAATATATACAAATTTTCAAATAACATCAAGTCATCATAGCCATTAATCAAATACATGTAAATTGTGAATTTGAGTTATCTAGATATAAAAATCCCTAGATTTTATTCTAGTGAAATTTTGAGTACCTTTAGTCAATGTATGATATATTTTACAAATATTTATAGTATAAAAATGGATTATTCATCATGAGTGTATCATATCAACATCCTTCCCCATACACCATCATAGGTGGACCTAAATATCTAGACACAATATTTGATACATAAGTAATAGAATTTTGATTACTTCATTAATCAACCATTTGGGAAATGGTGCATGACATAGAGCCATATTAATCACAATATCAACTATCTAAAATGAGTGAAGATATATTGATGACTTATAAAAAATCAATACCTTGGGATTGCACAATGTGACAAAAAAATACGAGGTAATGGCTTCCATCGATTTACTTCATGATTTATTTATTAATGGTTATGTTAAATTGGATTTCCTATAAATTATATTTCACATAATCAAATTATAATATATTTTTGGGAAGGAATTTGATAAGTATTTAAAACTTGTAATGCCTACGATGACATATGATCAAGTTTCTTGCAATTCATGGTTAGAGCATAATAAAGTTGAGGGGAATAAAAATGGCTTAGTAAAGGAGATAATTTAATATTTGAGGGGTTATTAACTTAGTTTACATTGTAAATCTATTGATAGGAATTCAAATAGAAATAACATTGATGAACATATTGTATATTTTTCCTAGTACCATTTATTTGCATGAGGAATGGGTTTGCTTTGTATACATTATTTTAACCACTGAGAAAATTGTTTCACTCAGCAAATTCATTAGTGTTAGGTTGAGTACAAAAATATTCTAATTTGATTAAAGTGTACACAATGGAAATTTTTATATGATGTGTTATGTAGTGGATGTAGTAATGGGGATAATACATAAGACTTACATGCAACCCTGGGAACCATCTAAAGAATACATAAAGAATAGGGTCTCTATTATTATTCCATACTACATGTTTATTGTTTTAGAAGTGAAATAAAAATAATTTCAAAAGAAATTTACCCACAAATATACCAAGTCACCTATGGGTATTATATGCCTAAGTTTTCTAAGAATATAAGAAGTATCAATAGAAAAGGTGATTATTGGAATTATTCTAATTATAACATAATCAAGATGAAGGGAACTATGGAAATCCTTTGTATTTTACTCCTTATGTCCCTAATAAGGTGGAAGAGTATGAAATAACAAGATAGATATATAATAGTGTGGATTAATATCTTGTTGCTAAACACCAAGGGTACTACCATAAAACACCTTTGGCATTGGTCAAATTCAATACTTAATAAGGAATCGCCTCTATTCAGTCGATAAAGTTAAGGCCCATTATGGTTTAGAATAAGCAAGATATAGTTATTAAGACCCTATATTTAAATCCAAGAAATGTCTTAACGATATTATGAAATAGGAAGTTCATATTACATATGGACATAAATGTTTTGAGCATGATGAAATTTTTATTAATACTTGAGATGACTCTAAGGTCTATAGTTTAATGAATAAACACAAAATTCCAATGGTAGTTGCTCAAGAGATCCATTATAATCCTTTGATTATTGGATAGGATGAAAAATAAATTAGAGGAAAATCAAGCTATAAGCCATCAATGGACACAACCACAATGATCAATCATCCCCAAACAAATATCATCCTTCCTCTCCTCAACAAGAATAATCTATCCCATTGGAGGATTATGCCACTCAAATGGAGATAGATCCCTAAATTAGGAATAACATTTTTAAGGGACTTATAAAACTTCAACTGTTGTCTACAATGGAACTCTTTACAATAATTGAAAGGGTGCCACCTCCTACATATGGGTAAATATGAGTAGTTTATTTGACACCTTTATCTCATTTGACTAATGTTCAACAAGTAAGATTCCTGAATACTTACATAGATATTTTGTGATAATACCATCCATAGTAGTACCCCATTACCTCCAACATCTCCATTATTGGCACTTATATTTTTAGTACCTCTACCTCCATCTACTTTGGCCCTCTCATCCATTCCACCTTCTACCAATTATTCCATTACCACTTCAATTCCACCTATTTTAGATGGGTCTTTACCATCCATTGTTGAATCCCCTTTATCTTCCATTTCATCCACTTCAAGGGAAGTTCCCATTTCTACTTATACACCCATTATTACATACTAGAGGAATCTCAAAATACCTTTAGTCTCTCCTAGGATTGTTG
>JARHVA010006495.1:0-30000 GCA_037957365.1 Torreya grandis | reverse complement strand
CCAAATCTAGAAGCTAATAATAATCTACCCCCTCCAAATAGAAATGATCAGAAAAAGGTTATTGATTAGTAAAATGAAAATGGATACAACATAATTGAGTATATGAATAAAATTAAGGTAAACATCACTCTTCTTGAGATGTCTTAGATTATAGATCAAAAAATAACTATTATTGAAAGTGTTGACCAGCAAGCCAACCCATAGTAAGCCCAAATATAAACATATTAGCATTATTTTTCATTGATACAAACATGAGGTACCACCTTTTCTATTGAATATTATAATGTTTGTAAAAATGTGAAAAATAATTTGGTAGACTCTAGAGTTTTATCCAATGTCATGCCTACAAATATTAATAACAAGTTAGGGTTGAATTCATACAATTTTAATAGGGTAGTGTTTTAGTTTGAAAAGACTACAATCCCAGTCATTAGGGAGTTACTAAATGTTCACATAAATCTAGAGTTAGATCCATGTATACAAAAATATATCTATATATTATTGTATACATGAATCTAAATGTATATTCTAGTTGTTGACATTCTTGAAGCTTATGGTTTACTTCTAAGTTGTGATTGGTCAAAGATATTTATTGGATACATAGAAATGGATTTCTCACACATGTGTTTACCTTGGAAATGAGTTATCAAATAACTAAAGATGATGTACCTAGTTTCAAAATATAATACCAAAATGAGAAGGTAAACTTCATGTCCTCACATGCAGGTATTTATACATTCACTACAAAGTATGCACATCACAAATGAGAATTTGAAGGCCCTTCACAATTGTGGACTCTTCATTTTGATGGAGCTATATCTATGTAATGATTTGGTGTCAGCATAGTTTTAATTGATCTAGATGGGAGATAATAACTCACTACATACATGTTACAATTCCATTACACCAACAATCAATATGAGTATGAAACTCTAATTCTAGGATTACAATTTGAAATAAAACCCAATGTCAAATAATAACCAATATTTTGTAAATTAGATATTTTTTCAATTAGATCAAGATTAAATACCAGTACAAATTAATATACTTAAATAAGCATAAGCACAATCCATGAGAGCTGATCGATTCATTCAAAGCATATAACATCAAGGATATCCAAAGAAAAGAAAATCAAATAACATATTCACTAGTAAATTACATTACCAATATAACACCACTCAAGGAATCTAAAATGTATAAGTTTTAAATGGAGTTGGTTTATTACCCCTCTATCCTAGAAAATGAGGAGAACTTCTAGGTTTTTGATGATGATCATTAGATCATATAGTTTAAGAATAGTTCTAAAGCCTTTTAATCTTAAATAATAGATGAAAAGGATTTTGAACCTATGAGCATTAAATACCTAGATTATGATGGTATCTTACAACTCAAGGAGAATAAAATACCTATGGGAATGATATCATTAGAGAGAGAGAATTTGACACGAATCCATATGATGAAAAATAGAAGTAGCTAAAAATAAGCAAATATGTTTTAAAAAAATTAATTTTGGGAAATAATGGACATCCCCAACATGTAAAAATTGGCCTAAGTTGTTTTAAGAGTAAGAAATAAAGACTAAGTAATTTTTTGACATAATATAAGGATTTCATTACTTGTACCTACTAAAATATAAAAATATTTTATCTTAGAGTGATTAGAGACATCATCCCTTTGAATCAAGGAAGTAATCCCTTTAGATAGCACCAAAGATTAGTGAATACAATTTTATATCCCATAATATCAAAAAAAAAATCATAAACTAATGGATGTTAAGATTGTATCCTCAATCAGGAATTCCACTTGGGTTACTAACATAGTACCTATCAAAAAAACATATGGAGAAACTAAGACGTGTTAATTTTAATAACATGGATATAATATCATAAAAGGATAACTATCTTATACCCTCATTAGATAATGTAATTTATATTTTCAATGGGTTTGAAGTGATGTCTTTTTTTGATGGATTTTTAGGATATAATAAAGTATTAGTAGAGGCACAAAATTGAATGAAGACTAATTTTACAACCAATTGGGTAACTTTTATATAAAAAGGATGCCTTTAGCCTAGCTAATATGGGAGTAACTCTCCAATGTGATATTTATTTAACCTTTTATGGAATAATTAGTGAATGCATCATAATTTAAAATAATGATCTCATAGTGTTTATGAAAAATAAAGATGACCATGTGAATCACTTACATAAAGTATTTGATAGGTGGAGAAGATATGAAGTTTCACTAAATCCAAAGAAAATCATATTTGGAGTTACAAAGAGTAAAATTTTGGGCCATGCTATTAAAAAATATGGTATTTCCATTGATTTATAATGAATCCAGGACATTTGAATAATAATACTTCCTAACAGTAGAAAATAATTGAAGTCTTTCTTTGGTAAGATAGGCTTTGTATGAGAATTAATTTATTGATTTATAGATATTTTCAAGCCACTAAACACTAGGATAAAATAATATTCTAGAATATAATGGACAATTAGATCTAAGAAAACATTTCAAGACACTAAGATTGTCATTTCCCAAGCTCTAGTTTTGATTATCCCTAATTTTACTAGGGATTTATTTCTGTATTTATTTTCTTAAGAACATTATATAAGAATAGTCATTACAAAAAAGGTAGATAATAGTAAAAAATAAATTTCCTTCATGAGTAATAATCTAAAGGATGCATCGTTAAAGTATTCAATGATAGTTAAGTAAATATACTCCTTAACCAAAGTTGTGAATAAATTAAATCACTATTCTCTCAAAAATAAGATGTATGCCATCATTCTAGACCCATGTGATAAGCTCACACTTGGACATAATAAATTAGGAGAGAGAATAGGTAAATGGATGGTTAAATGACAAGAGCATGATATTTAGATTAGACCAGCCAAGATGGTATGTGACCAAAAAAATATCCAACTCATGTTATAAATGGATCCACACATTCAAAAAAAATATATCAATGAAATAAAAATAGGCGGTGGTGACTGGTATGCCCACATTATCCACTACTTAATAATAGTTACATGTCCCATTGAATTGAATAGATAGTAAAATAAATCCCTCATGCTCAAATCATCCCATTATATGATCAAAAAGGAATTTTTTTGAATAAATAATTATGAGGGAATCCACTTGAGGTGTGTTTGAAGAGATGAAGATATAGACATCTTACATAATTTACATTAGAATATAGGTAGTGAACATCCTTTTGGAAAATTCACAACTCACAATATTTTTAGGATCGGATACTATTAGCCCACCATATGCAAGGATGCCCATAATCATGTCAAAACATTCTATAAATGTGAAGTATTTAAAAAGAGGTAAGTACACTCTACTATGCCACTACATCCTATGATCTAAGTACAACCTTTTGTTCAATGGGGTCTTGAATTCGTTAGAGTGATTAATTCATAAAAATTAGTGGACACAAGATAATTTTAATGGCCATTGATTATTGGACTAAGTTGACAAAGGCCATGGATAAAAATAATTATTGAACCTAAAATGTGATTATATTTTTATAAGATAACATACTAACCATATTTAGGACTCTATTTTATTTAGTATGTGATAATGATCCAACATTTGAATCTATAGAATCTACTGAGTGGACTTGCAATATTTAGATTATCATCAAGATTTCATTGAATTACCATCAACAAAGGAATAAAATAATCTTATATATGACATTAATAAATAATCACAAGAAAAACTAAGATAATGTATTTTTTTTTGAATATGCACTATGGGAAAATAAAACACATCATAAGCTATCTTTCAAGGCTTGGCGCTTCCTACTAATGCATGGATAAAAATAGTTTTTCATATTACTCTCAAAAAACCAATGTATAAATTCATGCAATAGTATATGGGAGAGGACAAAATAGTTTAATCCAGGTTACTTGACATAGTCCAGATGAAGGTTGCAAAAATAAAATCATTACATAGCTTCAACAAACACCAATACATTATTAAGAGATGGTTTGATAAAAGATCCAAAATTAAGGCTTTAAATATTTTAGACTTATTAATATCATGGGATAAGGCATATGAAAATAAAGGACATCATGACAAGTTCACTCTTTAATAAAATATGCCATATCAAATATTTGAGATTCTAGAAAACAATGTATATTTGTGAAGCTAGACTCATTCTATGATAAATGTATATCTCAAGGATGAATAATTTCAATGTATGTATTCTAATTTTGAATGGGAATCAAAAAAATTATTTTACCTTTTTATTGGTTCCCATGATGTTTTTCACCCTTGTACATGATGTAAAAACTTCTCAATCAATTGAGGACCTTATTAAGGCTAATGCCTTACAATGTTTATGTTTCCACATTTTGATTTTTGTTTTACTATTGGTTAAGTTGGTTGTTCATCTCCATCCAAAATGTCGAGCCAAAAATAATTTAATATGAGATTACTCTAAACTTGTATTGAACATCCTCACTAAGTATCCTTTTTGATTAGTGTTTTTTTAACTTTTTTTTGATTGAATGATTTTTTACACTAAGGGAAGATGTATTGGTTCCTTATCAATCTAATAGGTTTCCCTTTATATTTATTGCTAGATCGATATATCGAACCTATTGATATGGTAATTATTAATTTATAGATATTGGTACATGGAATAATATCATCCTTTAAATATAATTAGTTAAATGTAAAAGAAATGTTAAAGCACTTGAGATCACAGTGACACAAGGTGCATAGGCATAGACATTAAGACAAGTGAGATAAAAGAGATATAAGGCACTTAGGTGGTATGTGAAAAGGATTTTTCCTATAAAATACATCTTCATAGAGATGAATCCTTATATGTGGGCATAACATCCCTATAAAATAAAATTTTCTTATTGTTAGGGTTTATATATAATGATTGGAAAAATGGGCAAAAATGAGAAATGTAGAATGATTTTTTTTAAAACACTATTTCTCTTTAGTTATGTATAGGGTTAAATCATTGAATGCCATTATTTAAAGTATTTTAGGTATTATATTCATTCATTCAAAAGTGTAAATTTTACTCATAAACATGATCCAGAGGCACCACATGTACTGAGCACTCTATATTTATGATTTTTCAAAATTTGTATTTACTTCCACCAGAATGACTTATATATATATATATATATATATATATATATATATATATATATATAGTCATTAATACTAAAAAATTATTAAAAATTATTTTCAAATAAACATACCTGAAAAAATAAAATCTCCCAAAATTTAAAAAATGAACTTAAATATTTAACTATAAGGATATGGTGCACATGTTGTGTGGGAGATAAAAACACACAATTTTAGTGCCGACCATGATAAAATTTATAGCCCTAATGTCACTATTATATTAATGTCATACATAATTTTATGTGTCAATGATTAGTTTATTTTATGGTTTTATTTATACTCTGAGATATCATTGTTAATGGATAGGTTACATGGAAGATGAAGTCCATTCTTCAGGTGAGAATGTGGTGGATTCAATATTATTGACTTATGGATGCCAATAATTTTTGTGTTAAAAATTTAAGAGTTTAAACCAATAAAGTAGACAATCACAATTAACATAGACATCAAAACCATAATAAATACATTTATAAGTATGATCATAAATTTCAATGTCAAGATGCACAAACTTATATCATGGCTAGAAACTTATGGCTTAGAATGGAAAATTAAAGAACATCATAAGATTGAGGTAACTTATGAGTGTAAAATAATATATTTTAGAGTGAGGATAAGATTTAAGGATGATAATTAATGAACATGTGCTATTATACTAATGTCAATCTAGGAATGAACTACAAAAACTATAAAATTATGCTAGTGCAAACACCAATTATAGTCATTCATTAACTAAAATGGAAGAATACATAAAAATAGAAAACTATGCGACTATTCATTTTATCTTCAATATGATTGTTTAGGTTCTACAAGAAGACATATATTACTCCTAGGATTATATACATAATATTACACTAGTTGTGTTCACACAGAGAGAATAATAAAATTTTAACTCGTCTCACAATGATAGCATACCCAATTTGTAGTATATCATCATTGAGATATCAAAATGAATTGTCAAAATTAGTTTTCTAGATGACTAATTCATATATAGATCAGATGGTCTCAAAATTTTGTTAATGGAAACATTAGTTTGGATTAATAATAAATAAAATAATCCTATACATCACTACATTCATATTAAAATCTAACATAAATTAAAATTAATGGCATTAAATGTAATATATAAATATACTCAAAATAAAGTTTCCATCTTAGGAAAATGTACCTACATGTATTGAATACTCATCATTTTATTATTCCCAACTAGTCCCTAATGGACTAACACATCCCCATAGGCCAACTTCAAACACTATAGCATAGGCCAACCATCGCATGCCACTTGGTTACGATAGGGGAACATGATTGCATTCATCATCCAACTTAAAATGTGGATCATCATTTAAGTATAAAACAAAGGATTCATTATGATAGGTGAATTCATATGTGCATAATAATATAAAAATTTCAATAATGTATTGAATACCAATGAAAGACACCTTAAGACAAATTATGAGTAAACACCATAAGGTTATTAATATATTATTTTTTGACTCCAAAGCTAAAACAATTTCACTAATATAACTAGGTTTGTTTAACCAGACAAATTAGTTATTTTGAATCAAAATTAAGTATCATGAGTATAATCATGTGTAATGGTCCTTAGAAACTACTCCTTAATCCTTAAAAAAATGGAACTTCATCAATGAATCATTTATAGTCTCTAGAATTGTAGAATTAGTCAAAAAATCATAATCATAAACAATATGAATCAATCTAAGAATAAGGCCAAACCTAATGTAGAGCCTCTACTACCTATTTTTTTCAATGATTACAGTAATGAACACTTATAGTGTGGATAATTTTACATTATCCTCTATATCCAACATTACAAAGGTATTTACCAAAGGAATGTTGTTTGTATTTTAGGTTCTTTCTAATCTTCTTCCCAATAATGGAGGTTGTAAAACTTTAGATAATTTTTTTAAGAGTAATGGTAGGCATTCTTGGAATAGTATGCTTCATATTTTCATTAATAGACACCTTCAAAGATGAATTGATAGGCAAAGTGCCTCATGGGATTTCCACCATTAATGGTTAGCCACTTTTACTAATATTAAGCCTTGAAATGAGTTTGAGTATAATATTGAATTAAAGTATTTGGTACATGCAGCTATGGTGATTATGATGATCTCTATAATCCCCCTCATAGACCAAAATTTTGTTAAATATTTGTATCCATATTAAGAAAAGAACATAAAAAATATGTATTAGGCCCTTCTTATTATAGTGGGAGGAACAAGTAGTGTAACATTTGTTAAATTTACCTCTAGATGATAAGGAGTCATTAGTCCCATTGTAATAAAATGAGGTTAATTTCATGTATGAAACATTATGTAATTACATAAGTTTTATTATAAGCATTTATTTTATTTGCATGGATTGTATAATCTTTTGTTCTTCTTAATTTCATGATCATAATTTGTATTATCCAAATCAAATGATGTCATAAATAGGGAAATACTTAAAATTAAAAAACCACGTAGTACACCCCATGCCATTTTAAAAAAATAGAAATTAAAGACTTATAGCATATTTTTTACTAGGCGAAAAAATTCTATCAATGTACTCATATCATTTCCATGACTATCTTTATAAAGGGCCAACTAAACTAGTAGCATGAGTAGTATGGTGAAATAATTGAGAATATCTATAGTGTCCAATATACCATTTTTGATTATGTAGGGTACTCTAAAAAGTTATATAATTGTGTCTAGTTAATGATAGGTTAACTGTAAGGAAACAATGGCATAAGGGGCCTTGGATCTAGTTTTTCATCTTGGATTAGATTGTTCTTAGCTATATAATAATTTCATATGCATTTGGTAAAGTATTCCCACCCATAGATTGAATCATAAAAACCATATCACTATTCAAAGCCTTGTAATAATATATAAATGAATAATTTGGAGTGGGTATTACAAGAATTGGGATCCTATCCCATGTCTTTTGGAACCTAGCATTTAAATCCTACATGAATTCTTGAGGGGATCTATTTATGGTGGTCAATTTATCATCCAAGGACAAATGATAATTATAATATTAAAATATCATACTTCATTTATCTCCCAAATCATATGATGAATCAATGGAACCAAGGGATAAGGTTATATATAATTCCAAATCCTTGCCTTTGAAACTGATTCCCAACAACTTAATGGCCACATTTTCCTATGTTATATTATGGATGTTGCAAAAATTTTCCATGTCCCTAATTTATTCAATGGGAGTAAGAGTAGTTTATCCACTAAAATAAGAGACACTCTTGAGGGAATCCATTGGTATGCCATCATATTTTTCAAGGTTTAGGTAGAACCACCACTCAAATCAATAAATGATAGATTTCTAGCCATCCTACTTGTTTCTATACGAGTTTTCACTTTCACATTCAAAAGGAAATGAGAAACTAAGATAAGATGGTCTAGGGTTAGATGTTACCCAGATGAGGTCTTGCACACCAGATTCAGACATTGTGAGAACTCCTCTTTGGTTGTGGAGGATGACACCTGTAGAAGAAAGAGACTAAAACATATAAGTTGTTAGATAGGATGTATGGTGGACTACCAAGTGATATGCTTGGTCCCAGAAGTACAAAGACTTCCTTAAGGGATGTCAGTCCACTTGTTGATAAAAGAGAATGTCTGATAAAAAGAAATAAATGGAAGACTAAGCAAAGGAAACAAAGATATGCATACTTGTATGCTGCTGTCAGTCTTCCACAGTCATCAATGTCGGTTAGGCTACCAGCATCGGTTGGTCAAGTCTGCCAACGTTGGTTAGTCTGCCGATGTCAGTGGGGGCAGTGGTCTTTGGTCGGGTCTCAAAGAAGGTCTGTGGTCTAGAAGGGGTCTCTGGTAGTTAGAGAGTCTATGCAGGGTTGCTGGTCGATGGACAAGGTCTTAGGAGGGAGTCAGGTTGAGGACAGGGTGTCAGAAGGGGGAAAGATATGGGAAAGGCCTCTCAGCCTTTCTAGGAATAGAGTCAGAGGTGCTCTGGTTGAAAGTCAGGTCTTGTCTGGATAATATGGCTTAGAAGCAATAAACAAAAAATTGATTACAGAAGCACTCTAAAATATAGAAATGGAACAAAAGAGGAATACTTACCTATTACTTGTTGAAGGAGGAATGTGGAAGATTGGTTGCTGATGCTGCTAGTGTAGAGGACTTGTTGCTGATGCTGATGGTGTAGAAGACTTCCTGCAATGTACCGGTAGCCTGTGGTGCTTGCTGTACGTCCAGGAGATAGAGAGAGGTCAAAGTTTGGGCGCCAAATGATTTTTGCATTTGAGAGGAGAGGGTGTGAGAGAGAACCAAAAATCACCTTTGGGTCAGTCTTAAGCAATTGATGTTGGTGATCTTGCTGGTGTCGGCTGATAGGTAATCGACGTTAGTAGTTGGAATAATGGCAAAAAGGCTAAAATTAGCCTTTTGCCTATTTTTCCAACTGCCTGGGTCAATTGGTCGTGCGAAAATGGTCGAAGGTGGATAAATAAACATGAGGATTAGTGGAGGGGAAGTTGGAATAGGTCATAGGGTGATAAATGAGGGTATCCAAGGGAAAAGAATCCAAGGAGAGGAGAGGTGGCATGGGTGAGGTGTCATGAGAGAGAGAGAGAATTATTAATTTAAAATAGATGATTATTTTAAATTAATAAGACATAGGTTAGGCATGGTTAGAAGTTAGAAAGGGACCAAGGGGGGAGGGATGACCAAGGAGTAGACATGATTTCGGTGTCTACATTTGCCCCTTTTTGTCTTGTTGGTTGTTCTGACGAACTACAAGACAAAAATAGGAATAAGTTGCCCCAAGTGTGGGATAAGGTTAATTTTGTCCTGTTGGTTGTTTGAATGAACTACAAGACAAAAATAAGAGTTGAATGCACCAGGTGTGGGATCAGATATTCCCCCTCAAAGTGGGAGTTGAGGGAAGGGAACCTGATGTCGGGTGCTAATTTGACAGAAAGTGGATGAAAATGGTGAGTGTAAACATTGCAATAGTTGTGATTGCCTGCATACCACTTCACAAGATGGTCAAGTCTAGTTGTCACAGGTTGAGGGTCGAGGAGTGCTAAAATTGAAGTAACCAAGCCCCATCATTTGGTTGTAGCTGATCAAGTTATTCAATCTAAGTTGAAGCTCTAATGGTCGTCATGTTTTAGGTATCCCAGGCTCAGGAAGTGCTCCTGAAAACACGAAAAAGTCACAAGTAGTGGGGATCAACCGGCTTGTGATCCTATACTTGTGAGGGTTAAAATATGGGTTGCAGACAATTTTGCTAATCAGTCATGAGGTAGCATACATGTAAAAACAACCAAGGCAAAGTTTGTCTTAGAAGTGGTCGGAGTCAGAGGAGATAGGCATGATCTCCAATGTCATTGGTCGAGGTTGAGTTGGGTTGAGATAGATAGTTAGTTGAATGAATGGATGGATGAAAGAATGTGGCCGAGCTAACCTCAAAAGACATCATGTGATCTGAGTGCTACCTACATAGCCCTTGTGTGAAGGGCCTTAGGCCAATGTAGTTCTCCCTAAAAGGGAGGAAGAGGGTCGATTATGGATGAGGTTGGTCAAGGTCAAGTCATAGTCAAAGGTAAGATAGTTTGTCCATCAGGTAGACAAACAAATGGATGTGGTCAAGCTAACCCCAGAAGATGTCATGTCATCTGAGTGCTACCTACATAGCCCTGGTCTTAGGGCCTCATACCAATGTAGTTTGAACTAAGAGTCAAAGTGGTCGATGATGGGTTTTGGTCATGTGTTGAAATGATGAGGATAAAAGGGGTTTGCCCATCAGGTAGATGAACAAATGAGGGAGGTCGAGCTAACCCCAGAAAATGTCATGTCATCTGAGTGCTGCCTACATAGCCTCGGTCTTAGGGCCTTAGACTAATGTAGTTCAGACTAAGAGGCAAAATGGTTGATGATTGATTTTGGTCATGTGTTGAAATGATGAGGATAAAAGGGTTTGTCCATCAGGTAGACGAACAAACAAGGGAGGTCAAGCTAACCCCAGAAGATGTCATGTCGTCTGAGTGCTGCCTACATAGCCCTGGTTGTTAGGGCCTTAGACTAATGTAGTTCAAAGTAGGAATCAAAAGTTAGTCGATAGATTGGTTGATGATTCGTCATGTGTTGAAATGATGAGGATAAGATGATGTTACATCCTTTTCCATATTGTGTGATGGTGTATTCTGTAACATTGGTTGAGGGGTCTTTCATCCCTAGCAATTTTCCATATTTGTGATGGATGTATGCGAAAAATGAATTGAGTCTATTTATGCTTCAGCAAGTAATGGTTTATGCTTAACATAAATTGTGTGGTCGATATTTTCCATGTGTATTGGTGTCCATAGAAACTATGTGAAATGGACTATATCATGTATGATGTCATAATGTCATGTTGCTAGTCTAAAAATATTGGGTTGAGTTTGTTTGACAAATGATGTGGTTGAATGTGACCAAAGTGTATGAAGGAAGTGAAAGGCATATTCACCCTTTCATTGATAAGGACTAGAATAATGGCATAGATAGGGATTGTTAGAACCAAGATCCCCACTCGTGCATTACGTCATTGACCATGGGTTGTGTTAGAGAAGTAATCGAATCACTTTGACATTAAAGTGAGCTCGAAGTCCTTTGAGTAGGTGATGTGATATGAGAGGATAGGGTAACCCTTTTCGAGTAGGGATAACTTTTCCCCTTTTCATAGGAGACCCTGAGACGATGACAAGCCAAGTCCATGACCCCCTTTTTTTTTTAGGTGCAGACTAATCAATGCGAGAAGTCTACATAGAGATGTCATTTTGCTTTGTGGTCATTTGTGAAGCTGATTGATGCAAGAAGCTTCTAAAAGAGTGCTGTTTGTAGCAAGATTTAGTCATAGCCATCCTTCGAGGGAGTGGTCTATATTTTTGATTTATATATATAAGGGATTTAAATAGCTATCCTTCGAGGGAGCACTCTATTAGCTACAACAATGATAGTACAGCTGTCCTTCAAGGGAGAAATCTACTTTTTGATTTTGTGACCTTGGATATTTTGACAAAATTTTGAGTCATGGACAAGACTATAGAAGTTCAAGGGCTCCCTTTTATTAGGACAAAGCATCCATACTTTACAAAAGGGTTATAGAGGATTTGTTTAGGGGAATAGGGTTGAAAGGAATGAGGATTAAGAGGACGGGGTTGCTTAAGGGATGAGCTCAAATTAAATGTCAAGTGAATGAGTACTCGACTAAAAGTAGAATGGTCGTAGATGCAAGGCATTAAAGGGCTCAGGTTCTGATAAGTCCCTGGTCCATGCTTGTGGGTGATGATGTAAGGTCCGAGCCAATCTGGAGCAAACTTGTCTTTGTTTACTTCTTTTCAAATTGGTCACGTGTTGGTTGATGTTAGACATGAAGTTGGTTGATATGTTATTTGATGTTTGGTCAAGGGTTGATTGAGGCTTGGTTGTTTGATGTTGGACATAAAGTTGGTTGATGTTCGGTCATTGTTTGGTTGGTTATTTGGTCATTGTCTGGTTAATTGTTATTTGGTTAAGGTCGATTGATGTTGGTTGATGTTTGGTCAAGGCTTGGTTGATATTTGATCAATATTTGGTTGATATTTCATCAATATTTAGCCAAAGTTTGGTCAATGGTTGGTCAAAGTTTGGTTGATGCTTGGTCTAGGTTTGGTTGGTGTCAGGTCGATGGTTGGTTGAGGTCAGGTTGAATGTTTTGATGAAAAGGTTGGTTGATGTTTGGTTGAGGTCGGGTTGAATGTTTTGATGAAAAGGTTGGTTGATGTTTGGTCGAGACTGGTCAAGGTTATGATTAACAAGGTTGGTTGATGTTTGGTTGAGGTCAGGGTGAATGTTTGGTCAAAGATAGGTTGAATGTTTGGTCGAGGTCGGGTCGATGCTTGTTTGGTCCAGGCATGGTTGAGGCTTGGTTGAGGCCTAGTCGAGGTTTAGGATTAAAAGAGTGATTGATATTTGGTCGAGACTAGGTTGAAAGGTTGGTCGAGGCTTGGATGAATGTTGAATTCCCCCAATGGCTAGGGAGAATGTTTGACAGATTGGTCAAGGTCGGTTGAGGCTTGGTGGTCAAATTGACTGTGTTGATGTCGAATAAGGGGGTTAAAGGTGGCAAAGGGACCATAGTCTGGCATGGAGATCCTGATTTAGGTGATGAGGTTTGAGAAGCATGGGTTAGTGTTGATGATTTGTCGAAGGGGTGATCAAGAGGATCCTTGATGAGAAGGGTATCCTTTTTTCAGTGTTGATGAGTGACAGCTTTAAGAGTGCAACAATGCTCAGTGTCATGTCCTGGTGTGTGATGATAGTGACAAAATTTAGTGTTGTTGAACCAAAATGGTCTTGATCTGAGAGTTGATGAGTGTGACGGTGAGAAGGTCTGAGAGGTAAGGGAAGATGTTGAAGGTTTGTTGATAACATGGTCAAGAAGAAGGGTGTCTTTTTCCAAGCATTGGTGAACAAAAACCTTGAGGGCACAACAATGCTCAGTGTCATGCCCAGGCATGTGATGATACGCACAAATTTGAGTATCGTTGAACCAGGGCAGTTTTGGTCTGAGAGATTGATATGGTTTAAGAGGCGGGAGATTGATGCGAGAAGACTACAACAATTGTTGTAACATCAAAGCATAAGAACCCACCAATGGGTCTACGTGTTTTGTTGTAGTAAGGGTTGATGACTTTGGTTTGAGAGGCGTAAGAGGCATTGGTCATACCATCATTTTCATGGGTGGTGTAACCACACGTGTAGATGGCACTTTGGTGGTGATAGGTGTTGGATGTTTTGGAGGAAATATGTGTCTGATGGGTTGAGGAGATAATGGAGGTGACTTGCCTCTGTGAAGTATGGGAGTAGGAAGCACTCCTATTAAAGTGGATGGATGTGGGCCCAAAATTTAAGGTAATGATGAAGGTGAGGAAGGAGTCCTCTGGTGTGGTTTAGTGGCCTTCTTTGGTTTGGGTTGAGGGCCACCATTGTGCGAGGCGAGGTTAGATACGGGTTTGGGTTCAGATGTGGATGGAGGTGAGTGAGATGTAGCAATCTCAGGAAAAAGGCAAGAGGAAACCATGACTGGGTCTTCTTCAGTCAAAATGGGTGAAGAGACTAGTTCTTCTCTTGGTGGAGAAGAAATAGGAGAGTGCGGCTCCTCAAGAGGGTAGAGGGCAGGGATGATTGTGCCTTCGACTTATGGTTGAGGAGTAGGAAGGGTATGGTCCTCCATTGGTAGTAGGAAGGATGAAGGTGAGGCTAATGGCGTTGGTATGGTTGAAGCATCCTCCAATATAAGAGAGGTCAATGGAGAAATAATAGGAGAAGAAGGCTCTTCTACCTGTGGAGGAGGTTGGCCAGGGACAAGAGGCAAGACCGTGTTGACCGTGCGTATATTATGGTCTTGAGGGTCATTGGTCATGGTATGGATATTGTTTTAATTAGGAGGATGGTTAGGAAAGGGGTGTCTAAAGATGTCAATGTTTTGATTGGGTGGGGCATTTGGGTTATCCAAGAAAAGATCCCCCTTATCTATCATGTCTTGGACAATGTTCTTGAAGGTTCGACAGTTGTTGATGTCATGGCCTTGGACATGGTGATAGTGACAGAAGTCATTTTCCCTATACCATGTAGGGAAGGATTTTAAAGGGTCAAATTGAGGTGGTCATATTGGAGGGAGATTGAGGACCCCCTGCTTGACAAGTTTTTCCAAAATAGAAGCATATTATTCTCCAATTGGAGTGTAGTTACGCTGTATGTAGCATTGTTGGAATTGTTTTGTGATGCTTTGAGACGTTGAAGGTTGAGGTTGGTCGATCATTGTTGAGGATGGTGATCTAATGACCATAGTTTTTTCCACTCCTTTGGACTTGGAGTGGGAAGAAGAAGGTCTGGAAGAAGAAGGGTCATCGGCTTTTGTGTTGGTATTATGCAATTTGACCTTGTCTTCTTCAATAGCATGGAGTTCAAGCTTTCGAGCCATGGTGAAAGCTTCGTCAAAAGTGTGAAATGTTTGAACCCACAATGTGGATGAGATGTGCTTGGCACATGCTTAAGAGAAGATTTCAATGAGCTCGGGTTGAGGTAAAGGGAAGGAGAGTTGGTTGATTAATCCTCTCCAACGGGAGACAAAATTGACTATAGATTCATCATCAAATTGCCTGATAGAGTAGAGGTCTGTGATTGAGACTTTTTTGGTGAAATTGATTGAGAAATGGTCAAGGAATAATTGGGTGAGTTGAGTGAATGAAAAGATAGAATGTCTGGTAAGAGAGCTATACCAGTCAAGGGTGGGGCCAGAAAGTGACATGGGGAACGTGCATAGAAGTAATGCATCGTCATGGGCTATAAGATAACAAGTATGTCTGAATGCTCGTAGGTGTTGTTGCGGGTCTTCCTTACTATGGAAACAAGAAAATTTAGGAATCTCCCACTGACTTGGATACGGTCGGATTGGGACAGAGGGATGGATGGGTTCGTTGCAAATTTGGTCATATGAAAGGGTATTGCTTGAATCGGAAATAGAAGCCTCAATATTAGACATTTTGTCCATCATCATCTTGATGAGATTAGCTGATGGATTGGTAGATGGGGCACCCCCTAGGTTTTAAGGTGATTGGAAGATGCTAGAAGGGGCGTATGACGTAGTCGGTTGCACTTGTATAGGCGCAATGTATTGATAACTAGTCATTAGGATAGAAGTGGAGGCCAAGGGTGGTTGTGCTATAGAGGTAGAAGGCATAAGTTGACTAGATACTGCCAAAGGTGGTTGCATGGTGGCATTAGTAAAAGGGGAGGTAAAAACTCTTGCATTTATAGGCACAAGAGTGTGTGGAGTCGAGACAATCAAGTTTTGGTATGATGCAGAACTTGGTTGAATTGCGTGTGGTTGAGGGGGTAATAAAACCTTGATGGAGGTCGGTCCAAAAATAGATGGGGAGGCCAAACTTTGCATATTGGCCATGGTCAGGTTAATGGTTGAGGCAATAGTCTGAGTCATAAAAGGCTGGGTAGCGGATGGTGTTGATGTCATCGCCGCTTCACCCGAAAGGTCCTACGTTTGGTTTCTTGCGAGATAGTGTTGGAGAGCCTTGACATTGTGGTCAAGGAGTCTCTCAAAGTTTGGGTCCCCTTTGGGGACAATTGAAGATTGATTGGGAGTTGGTCGGGTAGGAGTTCATTCAGTCTCTGAATGAAACTCCATTAGGGGACTGGTTATGGACAGTGAAGGTAGAAGCGGTTGATACCTCGCATGGTTAAGAAGAGTCTTGGTTTGACTGCATGTCAAAACCATTCAAAGCAAAAAAGGTTCAGGTTCCAGAAACCGTGTTTTTTCAATTTCAAAAACTCAGAATGTGGTTGGATAGCAAGAAAGTCAGGGTTTAAGCTTGCTATTTAAGGAAAAGAATTCTGGATAGTGACTGACATCGGTATAAAAATTGATGTCAGTGAGACAAGCTGCCGATATCGGTCAAATGATCGATGCTAGTGAAGAAAGGGTGCCGACGTCGGTGGTAAAACCGATGTCGGTTACTGTGTCTTCCAAAACTCAATGAATTTGAATTTTTTTGGAAAGAAGAAAAACATCCTCACTAGCTCAAAAAACCAGATAGGAACAGAAAAATAGACGGAGACAGGCAGACCCTAAGCGTTAAATCCTAAGAATCAACTTTTAGAATCACGTTGGCTTATGCTTTAGAATGTGTTTGGGAGGTTGGCTTGTAGAACGGGTCCTAGAAGAGGTAGTCTAAAGCTAGTTTCAGGTTTAGTTTAAGTGCTCAAGAGTCTGTGTTAGGTTCTGTACTTGGCTTGGTGCTAAAGAGCAAGCTTCCCTCACTTCACGAGCCCAGCAGTAAGCTGGTCTTGCTTAGCCAGTATATACTTCCCCTAGAGATTATCCTCTACTAGAGAACCAAAGTGGGCTTTCGCCTTGGTAGTGAAGTCCAAGTGGGATTGCGGGGATGCGTAAGGTATCTGTTGGGTGATGAAATCCTAGTCGGGCCTTGTCTTAGGTAAGTTTTGATGTTTGATTTGTGCAAGTGATTTGGTTGTGTAACATAAGTGGCCTACGATTAATTTATGATGCAGTTTTAAATTACTAGATGTGGACTAAGTATGCAGTCAAGAAGAAATGAAATGCAATGTATTTTAAGCCCAAAATGAAATGTGAGTTCGAATGAAAACAAGTTGAGAAAGGGTTGAAGAGTATGAGTTGACTAGTCTAAGATGCAAGAAAGAAAGAAGGGTTCTTTTTAACCTTGCTTATGATGTCTTTTAAAAGAGAGAGAAGAAAAAGAGTGCAAGAAGAGGCCTAATGCACCTATATGAATAGTAAGAAAAGAACCCAAGGAAGACCCTAGGGTCCCACCAGGCATGCCAAAATGTTTCCTATATGAGTTTTCACTTTCACATTCAAAAGGAAATGAGAAACTACGATAAGATGGTTTAGGGTTAGATGTTACCCGGATGAGGTCTTGCGCACCAGATTCAGACGTTGTGAGAACTCCTCTTTGGTTGTGGAGGATGACACCTGTAGAAGAAAGAGACTAAAACATAGAAGTTATTAGATAGGATGTAAGGTGGACTACCAAGTGATATGCTTGGTCCCCATAAGTGCAAAGACTTCCTTAAGGGATGTTAGTCCACTTGTTGATAAAAGAGAATGTCTAATAAAAAGAAATAAATGGAAGACTAAGCAAAGGAAACAAAGATATGCATACTTGTATGCTGCTGTCGGGTCTTCCACAGTCACCGGCATCGGTTAGGCTACCGGCATCGGTTGGTCAAGTCTGTCGACGTCAGTTAGTCTATCGATGTTGATGGGGCAGTGGTCTTTGGTTGGGTCTTAGAGAAGGTCTATGGTCCAGAAGGGGTCTCTGGCAGTTAGAGAGTCTGTGCAGGGTTGCTGGTCGATGGACAGGGTCTTAGGAGGGAGTCAAGTTGAGGACAAGGTGTCAAAAGAGGGAAAGATATAGGAAAGGCCTCTTAGCCTTTCTAGAAAGAGAGTCATAAGTGCTCTGGTTGAAAGTCAGGTCTTGTCTGGATAATATGGCTTAGAAGCAATAAAAAAAAACTAATTATAGAAGCACTCTGAAATATAGAAATGGAACAAAAGAGGAATACTTACCTGTTGCTTGCTGAAGGAGGAATGTGGAAGATTGGTTGCTAATGCTGCTGGTGTAGAGGACTTGTTGCTGATGTTGATGGTGTAGAAGACTTCCTTCAATGTACTTGTAGCTTGTGGTGCTTGCTATATGTCCAGGAGAGAGAGAGAGAGAGAGAGATGAGAGAGAGAGAGAGAGAGAGAGAGAGAGAGAGAGAGAGAGAGAGAGAGAGAGAGAGAGAGAGAGAGAGAGGAGAGAGAGAGAGAGAGAGGAGAGAGAGAGAGAGAGAGAGAGAGGTCAAAGTTTGGGCACCAGATGATCTTTGCATTTAGGAGGAGAGGATGCGAGAGAGAACCAGAAATCACCTTTGGGTCAGTCTTAAGCAACTGACGTCGGTGGTCCCACCGGCATCGGCCAATAGGTAACCGACATCGACAGCTGGAATAACGGGCAAAAAGGCTAAAATTAGCCTTTCACCCGTTCTTCCAACTGCCTGGGTCAATTGGTCATGCGAAAATAGTCGAAGGTGGATAAATAAATGTGAGGATTAGTGGAGGGGAAGTTGGAATAGGTCATAGGGTGATAAATGAGGGTATCCAAGGGCAAAGAATCCAAGGAGAGGAGAGGTGGCATGGGTGAGGTGTCATGAGAGAGAGAGATAATTATTAATTTAAAATAGATGATTATTTTAAATTAATAAGACATAGGTTAGGCATGGTTAGAAGTTAAAAGGGACCAAGGGGGGAAGAATGACCAAGGAGTAGACACAATTTTGGTGTCTACACTACTAGCCTTGGGAAGACATGGATGAAAGGGGAAATAAATTTTTATTCTATGTGACTTGGTATAAGGGAGAGTATGAGGTAATTTTTTTTTATTTTTACTAAATATAAAGATAATTCAATAAATTAAAAATGGATAACTTTAAATTTTGATCTTGTAGCTACCCTTGGCATGAAAATTGGCTCACTAGTCAGCAACTAACAGTTTAGAACTTGTTGGAGTCGTCAGATGCTACATGAAGGCTACTACAATTACACTTTTGCTAAGACCAACATCACTCTTTGGTAAATTATTTATAATTGTATCTCATAGGGCATGAAAAAAATATTATAGCTTAGACTTTTACCCTTGATAAGGTGTCTTCAAGCCCTCTCAATTGATCTATGGAATGGGATTGGTCCTAGGTTGTGGGTGACCTCTACGTGGACCAAACCTCTAGATTTGGGCCTAGCTCCCAAGTACAACACCTAAACTAATAACTATACCAATTTACAATCTTGGAAAAGGGAAATATGAAAGATGAAACTAATAAGGAAACTTGGAGGCGATGCACCAAAAATAAGGTCCTTGGCTTGTTAAAGAATGCATTATGACACACTAAGTTAAAATATGATTATACCATTTCAAGATAGTCCCTATCACACTATTCCTTCAATATGAAGTTTATGAAGGTTGTAAAAACTTAAGATAATAATAAAATAGGTACTAACAGTAGACAATAATGAATTATCAATTCTCCCACTAATAAAATCATGTATAACACTTCTTATGACTTGTGAAAGAAAGACAAACTTACATAGAGGTATGAATAAGAAGGAAAAATGCAAGAAAACACACTTACTATCACTAATAATTCATAAAAAATACCCATTCAAGATAAACATATACAATATGAAGATATTAATATCTATATTGAATTGATTCCAATAGTCAAATACAATAGTTAATTTTGGGATTTGCCATAACCAATGTGAGGATACATTTTTAGTCATTCAAGGCTTGTTTTATAGTAAGAAGAGAGAGTGATAAATAAATGATCTAAAAAAGGCATTCCATAATTAAAATTTGTCATCAAAATAGTAACAAAAGAGAAAAAAATGGACACTATGCCATGGATGATGTGTTTTTAAATTTTTTCTTTAGCTCTTATGACCAAGTGCTTATGAGATTCCTTATGCATATTGGGGTAGGAAATTACTTGGGAAATATTGTGTTATTAAACCTAAATACTTCTTTTTAAGGCTACACCTTTACACCTAAAATGATAGTTACAAAGTGATTCACTAACATGTGGCATGGTTGAGGATCTTCTACACCAACCCTAGTCACTTTTATGTTTTTTCAACTAACAAACCTACAATTAAACTTGAAGCTTCTTAATGACACTATTTGATCCACCAAATTCAAGTAAAGTATTTTATAAGCATCTCTACCATGTTTTTTCCTGTTATAGATCATTTATTAGGTTATATAGGTCTTTGGACTTCATTTAATATCATATCCAAGATTTAGTCTTCACATTTGCTCATCAAAGGGTGATACTAGAGGGCACTCCCTACAATATGAGCTATGAACTAAATTGGGAGCCACTTTTAGGATTTTATTATGATATAGGGTGACTTTTAGGTCTTAAACCATGTTTATCAATATGTCTTGCAGTCTTATATACTCTAATCCACTCGTGTAAAGCCTCTAGTTAGGCCTTTTGTGTAGGATATTGAGAGAGTTATCTCTTATTCTCAACATAATGAACTTATGGCTAATTTACTAACTTGAGAGACATTGAGAAAGGTAAATTAAGACCATAATATATCTACAATGATTATATAGTCCTTTTCTTTGATTTGGAGATTTTCCACCATCTTCTAAGTTCATAAATAAACCTACAATCATGCATTTTAGGCTATTTTTCATACAATATAAATGCACATGTGCTAAATGATGGATTTATAATATGTTTAGGGTGGTTAGGAAGTTCATTAATTTCATTTAAAGGCTCATCTAATCCACTTAAGGAAATTACACTTCTCTCTCGGATCCTTTTGGAAGTTTTATGTAGGGTTTAATTGGCATGACTTCTCAACAGTCATTCATAGTTTTGATGGACTAAATTACTGAAATAATACCCAAAATTTTGAGTATACAGTCTTGTTTAACTTTATCCATGTCCTAAAAATACCATGGAACTCCTTAGGGATGTTCACACATGGACAAATTGTTTCTCAGGCTAGTAGACTGTCATTTTCTAAGGATGAGAAAGGAATTTCTATTAAAAAGAGTATGAGAATGTTTGGATTTGAATTAAAAAAATTATGAGGGATATAAAATCCATCACAACATGTTATAATGGTTTTCATTCCTTTATAATTCACTAGAGCCTCTGTAGACCCATCATTTATATGCTTAGGGTTTACTTGTTTTATAGCATAAATAACCCTAAAGGTTTACTTTGGACACTTTATCTTTATCTACTTGGGTATAAAATCATATAAGATGGATGGTAATTATTTTAAGATATAATATACGCGTAAATTATTCATATGTTCTCACAACATTCATATTTTCCCTTCATTGCACATAGACATGTATAAGCTCTTTAGGCCTCTTGGACTGAAATATTGAAACTTAACACCTCTCTATAGACTTTATATTACTTTGATGGTTATTGACAAGTATTTAAGTGTTTAATTATGTTCTTATCCACTCTTCCAACCCTATTTAGCATGTTTTCCTTCATTGGATATGGTAGGCTTATAAGAGTGTGCAACTAGGTCTCTTGACTTCAAATAGGATAATATATTTTTATAGGTCTCTTAGAATAGTCTCTATCACTATTGAAAGTTTATTAAATACATATTTAACCTAATATTTAACCTCAATTACAATTCTCCCATCCCAAAAAAAGATGGAAATTTTTCAATTCTGACTATCATCCACTTGTAGGTGGTCATTAAAGGCTTCTTGGTTTCCAAGCCTTTTAGATATGACCTTTGAAACTCAACTTATCTTTCTTAACCTTTATTTATTAGGCCAATTTCTTCACTTATGTTTCTTTCACCCTACCATACCTTCCATTTGCTCACTCCAATGGTCACAAAGCTCATTGTTTCCACATTTGGTTGTATAATCCTATTAGTATTTCTTTGAGATAATATTTCACTAAGCCTAAGGATATTCTCTTTGAGTAAGAAGATGAAGATCTTGAGATTCATTCACAGGTCCTAAACATAAAGTGGGGGATATTCTCATGCCTAATATTCACTTGTATTTTTCTCTTTGACTTCCAATAATGTATACATTTTACCTTACATGCTTGTAACTATGATCACTCCATCTATAATAGTCATGTATGGAGATTAAAGTTTATACAACCATATATGTTCTTCACACTAATTTTATAGGATTTTTTAGGTCTAGATAGGTGCTTCACAGTATACACCAACTTTTTATTAGGCATATACATTTCTAAAATGAGGTTTTTGGATCATAAATGTCCATCAATAGGTTTGTAGACTTATGGGTGGACAAAACCTACATTGGTCTTACTTGTTAGCATGTCTTAAATCTTTCCCTCATTTTTTAAGACTTACTCATTATCTAATTCTACTTTTCACACCATTGTTGACCTCTCCTTGGTGTGTTTGGGCAAATTCTATAAATTAGGCTTGTAGGAAGCCATCTCATTTAATATAACATGCTTTAATAGGACCATGCCACCATGGGTTATATCAAGGAAACCACATTTCAAGAAGAAGGCATATGGATTTTATGAAATTAATTTAAAAACCTCTGAATATGATATCACTTAACACCCAACCAAAACATACTTGTAGTTTGGATTGTAATATTTAAAACATGCAAAAGGCACTAGGTTATAAATAAAGGCATATTGATCAACTAAGGTAATTGATTAAATTGACATAAAAATGGTCCCTTTGATCTATTAAAATAACCTAAAATAATTTTTTTATTCCATTGAGGTTTAAAATCAAGAAACAAAGGCAAAATTGGGCCCTACCTAGATAAAAAAGACAGTGTGATTCCACTACAATCTTCATGATTTTCATAGAGTTAAGTGGATTAAACAAGCTAATAATGACATAAAATAGAATTTTATATCGATACCCTACTATGCCTAGGAGTTGAACTTCCAACCTTCTCACTCCTACATGTACCATCTAAAAATTGAAGTGCCTTCTAGAGATACAAAGGAGAGCAATGGGAAAGATGAGTAATTTTTTTCCCTACTTCAGTTTAGAACTCCCTCAAGTTAATGGTTTTGGACATGTATGGAATGGAGGAAGCTATAAGAGGGTCTAGAACTTATCTTCACTCTACAACCTCTATGGACTTCTTGAAAGCCTCTCTTTTTTCTTGGGAACTATCATGTTTTGATTAGAAACTAATTAAACTATGATTACAAGTGTTAATAAAGATTTATCATGTCTTTATGGATATGTGGTGATGTGTCAACCACCTCCCTCTGCTACAAACCTGCCATTACTTACCATATTCCTTCTTGGAATGTTACAAGTGGTCAAGAAATATTTTCAAAATTTGTTGTAATGTTATAAAAAGATGTTAGAATTATCTCTTGACACTTTTACAGAGCATGTAACATATAAAATGACTTTGACATGTACTAGATGACTCAAAAAAGACTTTTGAACCCTTTGACACTCTTGAACCTACTTAACCAAGGCAAATCATGAATATACAAGCATGATGATAATGTATACTTACCTTAAACTTGTCAAAAATACCCTAAAATATTCTAAACATGCCTTATGAATGATTTTCAAGTTTGAGAACCAAAGTGAAGGCTTGACAAGATAAGTTTTTTGATAAATTAGTCCATGGTAGCCAAAATTTGGCTAACATGTATTACCATAAAGAATTTCAAGTAATTTTTAATTATTTTTTTCCTACAAAAAAAGGTTTCAAAAGTGCACTAGTCATATTTGATAGTTAAAAATGTAGAAAATGACCAAGTAAAAATTAGTGTAAAGGCAAGTTTTCAACTATGTGACTTTCTCACATGGAATAATTTTTCTATGAATTTTATCACATTAGCACTTTTAACACATTTAAATATCATCATGAAATTTTTGAATGTGAGTGGATCCCTTTTATTTGTACTAATTTCCTCTTGAATTGTGCTTTCTGGTATGATTTGATCACTGGGAAAGATGTAAAAATCAGGACATAAGTATGTTTTCATGGCTACAAATTTTTCACAATAGATTAAATTTCATGCCACTTACTTCACCATTGTATTATAATTACATATGTATATTATAATTTAATAATTTTTTTATGGTTTCACTTCATTTGGTTGTGAAAAATTAAGCTTTAAGAGTTTGTATTGACAAGATTTGACAACTGAGAAGAAGTAGAAATCAATGCACATGTCCATTTTCATAGCTATTCACATTAATCATTAAAAAAAAATCATGTGAATTATTTCACCATTATATTCTCCTTATATATTAGCATGTTCATGAAAAATTTCAGCACAATGTAATATTTTTTGAACCTATGCAACTAAGTTTCAAATGTGTGTACTGGTTAGATTTGGAAACAAGAATGACATAAAATGACAAGTAAAATTTAGTTAAGAAGTTAATTTTTAATGTTATACATTTTAAACATGAAAATGGATTTTTTTATGAATTTTTGTACCATTACATTCTAAAAATATTTGAATATAATAATGAAAAAAAATTTATATAATTTGAATTCATTTATCTGTGTGAAATTAGGTTTGAAGAGTGTGCATAATGCATATTTTACAACTAGGAAAATGCATAAATCAACATAGAAAGTAGTTTTGATTGATGAGAAATTTACATGTGAGAAATAATTTTGTAATATATTCTCTACCATTTTCTTATAATTTCATTTGGATACTATTATTAAAAATTTCATAGGAATTGGGTGCATTTTGACTATGTGAAATACCTTATGAAAAATGTTTATCAACAAAATTTGAAAACTAGAAATAGAGAAAAAATAACTAAGTAAAAATTATGTGAGACTTAATTTCACATTTACATTATCCACACATTTTTTATTTTTTAATCATAATATAAGTTTTTAAACAAAAATAAATGTGATTTAAATGTGTGAAAGTTTTAAATGTGGGCACTAGGAAAATAGATGAATCATCTCAAAAGGAAGTTTTGATTATTGTGCATTTGGCAAGTGGAAAGTATATTAATACTATTTTTTACACTGTAAGATTATTCCCACATTTTTCTATCATATTATAAAAATTCATGATAAATGGATATGTTTTGACCATGTGAAATACCTCCCAAAATGTAATTTATGGTAAAATATGAAAATTGAAACGACAAAACTTAGTGTAGAATTTTATTTTGATTATTGCACAATTAACAAATGGGACTGATTTTTTTTTTAAATTTTATTACACCACTAAATTTTAATGACATATGAATATCATCATGCAAAATTATTTTAGAATTTGACTTTATTTAAAGGTGTGAAACTACATTTGAAAAATACCTATTGGTAATAAATGGAAGCTGCACTACATACCCAAAACACTTGTAAAAATGTATCAAATATCTAAAGGTAGAACCAAGTTTCAAAGGATAAAAATGAGGTTATATGATTTTATTGATGAAATTAAGGTGTATTGTGCAAGGAACAACAAGAAGCATGTGCTATTTATTTGTTTATAGGTTTTAGTATTGTTTTTGATCATGCCCATCATGTTGTAAAATATTAACCTAGGTACAATTAAAAGAAAAGGTTATTACAGTTCCTAATCCTAGGGGAAATAAAAATTCCTTGATCATGCACGTAAAACTATGAGATAAATATAGAAAAAAAATTGAAAATGCTGGTTGTAATTTTTTGTAATGGATATATCATATGTTCAATATGTAATTTATTTATATTCATAAAATTAAAATGCAAAATTGTAAAATATGTATAATTAATGCATTATTCATAATAGTGATTATGTATTGAACTAATGATGGTCTTCTTGATATTTTTATTATTATGTATTTTATTTGAATCATTTATTTTCTCTTCGTTAATGATGGTCTTCTTGATATTTTTATTATTTTTAGGTATTATTTTATTTTTAAATGTCAACATTTTTATCTCCAAGGCAATGTACTCTTTTGCATTTTTGTTAGTTTCATAAAAAGGGAAAAAATGATTTATTAAGTTATAGTTAAACAATTCTTTTAATTTTAATGTTATTGCATATGAATATAATTATTTATATTATAGTTTTTGGATTAATAAAATTCATATAAGAATGATAAGCATTTATACTGGCATGATGGTTACATATTCTATAACATTGTTATTTCTTATCTACTAAAAGGAGACATTGAAATGAAGCTTTTTTTATATAAAATATTAGAGATATGTCTTTTCCGCTCTCTTTCAAGTGTAAATATACACCTTTATATTTTTATTTTAGATGAATTAAATTTACAAAGGGACATTTTGGCAAGAAATATTACTGATCTTGTTGCAACTAATGGGATTCAAGAAGGATACATTGTGCAACATATTATATTTAAATGTAGAATATTCAAATATGAAATGCAATTTTCTTTTTGTTTCTTCCATTTTGAATGTAGGTATTGTTTTCTATTTTAGTTTTTTTGCCAAAAATATTAATTTATTTTGTTTTTAAATAGGACCATTGTGATATTGGACTTACAAAATATTACATCCAAACATAGTAAGGTCAATAACCCATCACATATATTGGACACATACAAGAAATAATTATAATTTGCTTGGCAAGAATAATTTATTCACAAACCAAAATTAGTAAACCAATTTTTTTTTCTGCTTTCCAAGTGTAATAATGCTCTAATTTATATTTTTATTTTCTATCAATGAATTAACTACTAGTAAAACCAATGGTTAATAAATGGAAGAATGTTGGTGAATATAGGGCTTTGAGAATGCGTCAATAAGAAAAAAATGGAATATTTATTAGATTTTATTTTGTTGATAGTGATAAAATAAAAATATGTGTGATATGTTTCAAAGAGGTTAAAAATTGATTTTATAACCAAGTTGAAAGGGAAAAACATTTTGTGGTATTAAATGGAATATTTTAAAATTATAACCATTTGGAACATTTATGTGGTCATGTTAGTTTCTCCTATGGCAATAAATGTCAAAAAAATCTATAGTGGATATTATCTCTGTGGTTATGTCAGTTTCTCCTATGTCAATAATACATAAAAAGGATGGATAACAAGGAAAACAATATAAATCTTCAAATCAATGATATATTAGGAAACATCATTTCCATCACATTGTGGGCTCATAATTTGAACTAAACAAGCATAAAAATATTTTGAATTATTTCAACTCAAACTATACCTATTATCGTAGTGAAATAAACCCAGACATCATATTTTGGTTGGGTAAAAATTTAGACTACATCTAGTGGTAAATTATTTATTAAACATGTCATTTCAAAGGTTGAGAGTTTCCATCACTAGTTAGATTATACAAGATGAAATGTTCTTTCACCTTCATTGGAAAAAAAAAACTAGTTTCAAAAACCAAAGATATTAATTATTAAATTAAAATTATTTGAAATAAGTTACATGGAAATTTACAAGAAGGTGGAATGGAATTTAGTGAAAATAGTTTTGACATAAGTTCATAGTGTTAAATTCTAGTTGTTTAGTTTCCCTCTTATGGTGGATGAAGGGATATGTAAGAAGGGATAAAAAAATAATTGATATATCAAATTTTCTTAAATGTGGGGTGTAAATTACTAAGTTTGATTACAAGAATTCTCTTTAGGTGGGAATAAGTGATTTAACAAGGGAACTATAGCCATTAGTTGCCTTTGATGAAGTTGCAGAGTCAATTATGGGTAATGTAGTAAAGGATTTATAGTTACTTACTATTGATAATGATGTCATGCAATAAATTATTAATAATGTTGTGGGGTAAGAATTCATATTTCCAATATCAATCAAGGTAGGTAATTATAATGGGTTAAATCATGTTATTTTTAGTGTAGAAAATCTCCAAAAAATATTCCATATAAGTTGAAATGGTGTCATTTCACTTTTTATTACTCTTTACTATTAATTTTTATAATCTATATATTTGTTATTAAAAATGGACACTATGTACTATATTATTGTAATTGTAATGCTTAGCAAGGATTTTTTATGTATTTTATTTTTGTATATAATTTGGACTTCTATTACATTGTAAAAGATCATTTTCATGTTTGGATGCCCAAACCATGTGTAGATAATTATCTTTATCAATTGCAATTAATGAATATGGAAACAAAATTATGGTTTGAAAATATATTAAATCTTTTGTTTCATTTTTTCTTTTATTTTAAGATATTTTAAAAATTTATAGCATTATCAATATATTTCATATTTTTATAAATTTTACTAATTGCAACATCAAACTTTATATTACTTTAATTAATTCATTTGGTGATTATGTTTTCATATAATATTATATTTATTTCATGCAAAATTTATATAAATTTTATTGAAGTAAAAATTTAATTCAAATTATAGATGTCTAATCTACGAGGGAAACAAAAAGTATAAAAATATTTATTGAATAATAAATAATATATTAAATAAAACAAATTATGTCATTATTAAATCAAAAAATATATTACAATAAATGCAAAAGGGAATAAAAACATTGTTCATGTATCCAATTAGATTTTCCTATTGGAAAAAATGTAATAATTCTTACAAATCCAGATGTATGTGGTTCTCCAATGATGATTGAACCTTTTACTTGAAACCACATAATTGTCATGTTCAAATTTTTTGAAAAAAAAAACCATCAACTATAAAATATTTTAATTGTTATAATGTCAGAGGAAAATAATCTTAAACATTATTTATTATATTAAATAGATTATATGTTGATTATCTATTTCCTATATAAAACATAATAGAAAATAAGCCCCTTATCATAAAACAAGATACTTATTGACATTACATGTAAATCAAACCTTATTGAGACACATAGATGATTTCACTCTAAATTTCATTAGATATTGTCTATTCAAACATGTTTTATATGCACGGATAATTATCCAAGCATGAAAAATAATATGTAAAATGGAATACTCATTTGTTTAGATGATTTTCATAATGAAAAGGTCATTAGTTATCCAAATGGAAAAATATGGATCCTAGAGAACAATATCAAGTTCTAATACTCTTATGTAGGTTGAATAAATGTTTATAGCATGTGTTAATCAAAATTTTCTAGTGTAACATGCATAGGGAGGATAATAAAAATATAGTTCATGTACTATTATCTTTCCTTAGAATATTAGTGCCATTGAGAACTTTATTTCATAAAAAGGGATAATTTAGATATAATACTAGTCAAAATAAAAGGTCTGGAAGATGTTATTAGATTGCATGTTAAAAATTATTTAGAATCCAAATAAAACATTATACTTTCTACATGGATGTATTTTTTGAAGATGATTTATTAGAATCATTTCCTACTAAATCTATTAACATCTCTTCTATACTTTTGATATGCATGTATTAACATTTAAGAATTACAACAAATTAACGTAGCTTTAGATGGATCTAAAATTGTAGGTTCTAACTACATAACACAACCATCTTCCCATTTTCCACTATTCTAAAAAATTCATAAACAAGAATAGATGAAATACAAAATTATTTTTAATTAATACATTGTGAAACACGAGGCACTATGAATAAATATAATATAGAAGCTTCATTTAACATGAAATTTCATAATTTGTTTCCTATAGGTGAAGCTATTTTTAGAGTAAATTACTTCAAAATAGTTTAAATGCATCAATATGCACTTCATTTGATATTTTATTATGAAAACATATTTATTATAATTTAAAGATTTAGGTAGTTTGTACTAAATATGATGTTGTGTCATCATAC
>JARHVA010006494.1:710000-899693 GCA_037957365.1 Torreya grandis | reverse complement strand
TTTATATTCTTAACTTTTTCCCTTTTTATTTCCTCTTTTTTAAAGAGCTTCAACATAACTCTTTTTTTTTTTGTGTTAACCTTGTCTATGAAATTAGTGGCCTCCCCCTTCTCTTTTTCAAATATGATATCTATCTTATCTAATTTTGATCTTTGACTTTCTAATATCTTATTCAACATATTAGTGATATTCTTAAATTTTGAATCATTGGATGCTCTATCATTGATTGCTTTATTTATTTTCTCAAGATTTGCTTTTATAGAAGCAATTTCAATAGCATACCTTTCAAATTCTTCACTTACTTTTTACAACTATGACATTAGATCTTTTTCATTCTTCTTAGCTTCTTCAAAAGTGTGTTTGTAGATCTTCAATTATTTCCTTTAACTCCTTTTCATTTTTCTTGATCTGGAGCTTCAATCTTTGATTCTTATTCTCAATAGATTTAAACTCTTCTAAGGCCATAAACAAGTTCTCCTTCTAGATTCACTTTAGCTTTATCCAGTTCTTCTTCTTGATAATCTATACTTTTACTTACAGAGGCATCATTATGTATGGCCATCAATATAATCTCTTCTTCTTCTTCTTCTTCTTTTGAATCACTGACTCCACTATATTTGGCTGAGCTAGAATCTTTAGAATATAGACTCTTCTTCTTGAATCCCTTCTTGAATTTTCATTTGAAATTATTCTTATAAGTAGACTTTTCTTATTTATTTTCACCATTACCCTTATCTGGGCATTTAGCTACTAAATATATAATCTTTCCATAATTAAAATATTTAAAAGGTAATTTTCTTTGATATTTACCTTTGCCCTTTTTCGGATTACAAATGAATAAAGCTCTATTGTCATCTTCATCATCACTAAAAACTATCACTTGATTCTTAAATCTTAGCCTTCTCCTTTCTTTTATGTCCTTGAAAGCAACTTATCTCTTTGAGTGTTTCTCTTGTTTAGTCCACATCTCATATACTGTAAGAATTACCATGTAGCTCATCCATCTTTAGCTTGGCTAAATTCTTCATCTTTTCAATTTTTAAAACTTTTGTATCATATCTCAATGGTAAAGATCTCAAAACTTTTTGTACCACAATTGATTCTTCTAACTTTTCTCCAAGACCTTGAATCTAATTAACTATTTGATCAACCCGTAAAAGGTAACTTTCTATATTTTCTTCCTCTTCCATTGTCAAACTCTCAAACTATCTTCTAAAAAGTCTAAAGCTTAGCTTTCTAAACCTTTCCATCACCTTTGTAAATATTCTCAAACTTTACCTAGGTTTCATGATCATATTTACATTGCATAATTTTAACAAATTTTGATTCACATAAAACCACATAAAATAACATTTAAAGCTTTAGCATTATTTTCACTTGCCTTCTTTTCCACTGGAGTAGTTACAAGTGTCTGTGGATCTTCATATTCCTCCACCACTGCTTACCAAATTTTGAATCTAAGAGCCATCAAATAAGTCCTCATCTTTATGCTCCAAAAAAACATAATTTATCCCATCAAACAAAGGTGCTTTATTTGTAGAAAAACCTTCAATGTGATCTAGCCATCATGATTTCCTTGATCTTCCTTCAAGCTATAAATTTTTTTCAAAAGGAACCTGCTCTGATACTAATTGTTAATCACAAAATATAATAAGAGGGAGGGGGGGTGAACCAATATATTATAAATATTTTACTTAATCTGATTTCTTTTCTTTAACCACTTAATCACACATTCAAGATATGTAATAAAATTGAAACAATAACATGCACCACACTGAGAGAGAGAGGAGAGAGAGAGAGGAGGAGAGAGAGAGAGAGAGAGAGAGAGAGAGGAGAGAGAGAGAGGAGAGAAGAGAGAGAGAGGAGGAGAGGAGGAGAGAGAGAGAGATGAGAGAGAGAGAGAGAGGAGAGAGGAGAGAGAGAGAGAGAGCATATTTTTACGTGGAAACCCAAAGTGAGGAAAAATCATGAAGAATAATCTCAAGTATATGAATGAGCACCAAATCAAATTAAAAAGATCACAAGCACTAACTTATAAGAGTACCAACCCCTTTATCAAGCACCAACACAACAACTATTTATGAGCACCAACTCATAGGAGCACCAACCCACATGAGCACCAACCCCTAATGTATATAAAACACAACTATCTCTCAATGTTGTTTACTCAACAAATGATAGAACTCTACAATATCTCCTAATTCTCTTTCCTCTTTTCTTATATAAAACAATACAAAACCATGCACTCTCTTGCATATTACAAATGGCTTCTCAAGCCTTTATTTATATCTTTCCAAATGACCTTTGGTATTCACCCCTTGTGACCCTTCAATCTTCATGGAAAATGTCACCAAAATTGTATGACCCTTCGTATCCTTTCATTTGAAAAGTGACATGGTGACCCTTCATAAGTAAATGCATCCCTTTCCTCTTTTGTATTTATCTTAGTGACTTTTCATATTCTCAAAGTGTCCCTTCATGGAAAAAATGTGCCATACCCTCTTTTATCTTCACATGGTGACTCATGGAATTCCTCAAGATGACTCTTCATGAGAAAATACATCCCATTCCTCTTTTGTCTTTACCCCGTGACTCTTTGACTTCTCCATGGGCCCTCTTTTGACTTATATGCAACCAAAAATATATTAATTAATAGTAAATAAATATTAACATACATTATCCATGATATGAATATTAGAAACACCATTAAATGTGATGAGGCCTTTATCACCAATGCTAGACCTTTAAAATCAATGAAAATATTTTCAACACATTTAGTTTGCATGTGCACTTACCAAACTATAAAAATCAGCATTTAAAAATTTGAGTTCAGTTTTAACTTGTTTGCATTCACATAAAACTATGAAAAAGCACAAAGGATTTGTTTTTTGCTCATTCATAACAATAATTTGAATTAGTAATTTCATTCATAAAAATAAAAAGTTATAAAAATACATTTACATTTAGATATTATTTACTTTTATTTGGCATCTCCATTTTAAAAATATGAAAAAGTTTAGTTGAGATCCATTTTTGACATTGTATTTCTTGTCAATTTAATTATGCTTATCTAAAAAACTAGTTTAGAAAAACCCATACATTTAGACCAATTAGAGCACATTAGCTATAAAAAACAATCCAAAAGAAAAAAATATATGAAAAATCATAATAAACCTTAAAATAAATGAAACACTCAAACAAAACCCTATTCTAATGTCCTTTGGGTGACACTTCTAGAACAAGCACATCCATAGAGTGCATGACATTTCCCATGAATTCCCTCTCTAATTCCAATATATAAAATTCAAATTAACGCAGATGCCTAAATTCTATGGGAGGTAATTCATTCCATACCTTTTCCAAAACTAATCGGTAGCCATATTGAATCCTTAGAAAAACAACATATATTAATATAAGCACTATTATCTTAGAAAACCCACCAAGTAGCCAACAAGAAAGAAACATATGTATATAATACATTTCTCATCCTTAGGTATAGCATAATTTAATCTCATTTTACTTTTTATATGACATTAATTGGGATATATAACCAGAGTGGAATGGTCACATACCATGATTAAATCAACCCAACCTTAACCCATTCAAAAAGATCAACATATACCAAGAACTATGATATTTGGTTAACTTAGACTTTAGGTTATTCCTTAGATATTATAACCCCATAGTTAATTGTAATCAAATATAAATTTTAGATAGCCAAAATCTATTGGAATAGGTGTAGTAAAGTAAACCAACCAGCTTGTAATGTTACATGAACTAGAAAAAATCAGCCACATCATCAAGCTCATTGCATATTATGAGTTCAGACATACAAAATCAACTATCCAAGTCAATAGTTTGTATCGACACATCATTCCTCTTTGGCCGTATCATTAAAACCTTAAGATTTTGAGCTTGTATAGAAAACCTATATATTTATGGGCATATGGTTACATACATGTGTTTACCATGTTTTTACATAATATTTTAACAACATAGACTATACTACATGATAAAACATGGTGTGCATAACTATTTATTTTGAGATCAATGATTGTAGAAATAAGTTTACAATCCCTCACCTTAAATTTTGGGCACACATATCTAAATATATTAAATTATAATTTTTAATATGGATCAGATATATTTTGTTCCCTAATAAGGAATCTATAGTCATCTAAAATGTCACTTGAGTGCCAAGAGTGTTACTTGAGACCACCCACCCCTAACTTAGACCCTAGACCTATATTAGGGCCTATTTGAGCACTTATCTAACCTTCATGTGGGACACATCACATCCATATACATCTCAAAATAAGTCTTAGACCCTCCCTTAGCCATCTAGGACCTCTAGTGTCCTCATGATCTTCCACTTGGACATTAATGTCCATAACTGTGCACTAGTCACCACAATGCTAGTGTCTTAGTTGGGTGTTATTGTCTTTTTACCTCTTTTTAGCCCAAAAATGGATATATTTTTAATCCTTAAAACACCTAGGGTTGGCCTAGATCTATTTAAAACCCCAGCATAATCACTAGATTTAGTATATATACATGACTTTTAGCCCTTTATCCACTAGATGGAAATTAGATGCAGATACACACAAATAAGATCAAAATAAGTTGTTCACAATCAAGGTTATTAATCCATATTATGACCATTATTTATACATATAATCATCATATACCACCCTCTTAATCTTATAATACATATATTTCCAATCTTAATCCTCACTCAAAGACACTCAAAATGGACATTCATACTAGCTTCACTTGTACTTGTACTAGCACCTAGGCTGGGGAGAACTACATTAGGCTTGATACCTCTTTAAAGTATTGGTATGTAGGAAAATCTCATCATAATTAGGGTGTTGAGTATGTCCAGACTTATCCTAATTGAAACCATCACATTTACTTCTTATTCCAATTACATGCCCTAATTACTATGGAGGTCTAAGGTTTGCATACAAAATTAGTCAAAATAGTTCATAGATAGTGAAGTAGGTTTTGTCTGCAAATAGGATTAGGTTTAGTAGACTCAAACATAATGTATCTACCAAAATTATAGGATTAGTTCTTACACTTATAGGACATTAGCACCAAAAATAGACACTAGTCACCACAATACTACTATTGAAGGTAGGGTGTTATTATCCAGGAGGGTTTATGACACATAGATCCTATTTGTGACACTCAAACTAGATCTTGTACTAGTTTTTAGCTTTTAGATCATTCCTCTCAGGTAATTTATAGCTAAATAATTCATTTATGTCATTCATTTTTATTATTATAAATATTATATTATCTCAATTATTTCACAAATTAGTGGCTATGTATTTATTACATATTTTATACCCTAATTTACTATACTTATATCCTTTAACAACTTAGGGCTTAAACTCTACAAACCCTTAAAAGTTAAAACATTTGGTGAACCTAACTTACTTTGGGCACATTGTTTCAATCCCTAGTGCACCATTATGGTTTCCCTTCTTATTTATAGAATATACTTAGTTTTTAATTTGTAGCCTTTCATCATGATTATCATGATGGATGCCATTTTAATTTTTGGTACAAAGTCTTATGGTTTTTTTTGCATGCATATTACCCACCATTTGTATAAAGATGCACATGCATGTAACTCCTCTCATGGACCATATTAGAAATCAAACTATTTCTCACATTGGTTCAGCCTCTCTTGAGTCCCACTTTTATGAGGATCATTGTTGCATGACTCACTTTGAGTTACCTTTGGTTATAACTCGATGATAGAGAGCTCAGAGGACTCCTTTTATTCCACCTCCACATTAGAATAGTTGATTGCTTTTGCTCACATCCCATCTTTATTACTCATCCTCAACAAATAGTAGACCTTGTAGATTGAGTTATTACTAGATGAAACAAGATGAATCCTCAACCTATAAAGGAACATCATAATCCCACCATTCATCCTCATCCCCAAAACATGATAAATTAGACCTAAGGATCAACATAGAGAATTTGATATTGTGGATTTATTTAGAAATACACCAACTAAGATTTATTTATTAGAATTACTCTAAAAGGCAATAGTTTTCAAAGATATTATTTTTCAAACACTCAATCATACATCTTTATCTTGTGACATAAAGCTAGCTTATTTTGAATCTATCATGAACACTATAAAGGACATTGAGGACATTATATATTTTTACTAATGAGGATTTTCACTCAAATTCAATTATTGATCATAATATACCACTCTTCATTTAATCATAAATCAAAACCACAACTATTAAACAAGTTCTAATTGACAATGGTTTAGGGCTTAACATATGTAACCTCACATTTGTATAGACTATGGGGGTTAATATAGCATCCATTTAGAATATATATAATAATATTAGAGGTTTTTATGACATTCCTAGATAGGCATTGGGTTATATTACATTAGATATTATAGTTGGGCCAAAAACCCTACCTACATAGTTTCAGGTGATGCCTAATCATTTACACTACAAAATATTACTTGGGAGACATTGAATACATGCTATGGGGGTTTTATCCTCTACCTTGTATAGATGTATCAATTTTTTACATTATGGATACTTATAAACTTGTCTAAAAGATAATTAACCATTCAGATATTACAAAATCACCAAGCCTACCACCCCAAGTGCATATTTAGATGGGACACCTCATGTTCTCATAGAGTCCCCACCTCACAAGATTTTGATAGAGTAGATGGATACATATGAGGTTGGGGAATCTAATTCCACTATTCTTACACCCATTATAGATCCTCCTAAAACAAATTTACCTTCACCCATGATGGAGGAGAAACCTCCTTCTAGTAAAATTATCCCCACCCATGATGGATGATGGGATTTTTGCAACACAATTAGCAATTACTTGTTATTTCATTAAAAGTATATATCCAAAACTATGATACATATTCATAAGACACCATAGAGGATGATCCAACACCCATTGACATTGGTTATTACTTATGTAGATTAATATTCACACCAATTGGTCTTTGAGAGTACAAAGATGATTTTAAGTCACTCGTGCCTTTTCCCACATAGACATTACCACTAGTTCATAGTCTTATAGCTGCAAGACCAACCACTCAATTACAGTTAGAGGAATATTCCTCCACACTCAGTATATATGGTTATATCTACAAATATTGACCAAGTTATACATATTCAAGTAGGGAATTCATAAGACAAACCACATCAGATTCTATAGATATTACTTGATAGAGGATTGATGAAATTACCCGCATTTCATCATAGATTCATCAGTAAATTATCATAGCAGGATGGTAGACCCTTTTCATCATTTCCATAGGCTTACAATACATGATACATATACATGCTCAAGGCTTAGGGAACTATTTATATTACATAGCCTCCACCTCCACCAGTATAGGCACCATGATAGAAGCTTCACTGATAGATATTTCATAAAATGATCAATTGACTATTCAAGTTTTTATCTAGGATCGATAAATCCTTCATGTCACCATAGATGAGGATTTAGATCCCAACACTTGCACATTAGAATTTTTACATCACATAGGACATCATGAGAGTGAGCTACAACAATGTTATACATTTTTAGGATTCCTTAAGACATATCACACTATTGGTTATATGTGGCCCAAACATGGCCAATACATTACTCTTCATCATGAGAACAAGTACTCATATACAAGTTACACTTATAAGCACATGATTATAAGAAATGGATGCCATTGATCACATAGATAGATGCTTGAATTTCAATAATGAGGGACACATAGTTCACATTTTACATGATGGCTCAGTCGCATATTTCATATAGATACCATGTGGTCTAATGTAGTTTACCTTAGGACTACATGGGAGGCTTCTTACATAGTAGAGAAGCATGTTATTTAGATGCATAAAATATAGACTAATGCCAAGGGTAAGGATATACTTATACAGATAACATGTTATGATGATAATGATGACAATGATTTATTTGAGTTTGGGAAGATTCAGTATCCAACATTGGATGAACTCCTACTAGATATGCCATTTTATTATCCACATCCCATGGATGTGATCTTAGGTCTATAGAGATGTTACACTTTATTTGTACATTATCTCATTTATTTCAAACATTTACTTTTATATAGTTTCATTCTTTCTCCTTGTATATAGTTTCATTTACAACTTACTTATACATAACTTATATCCAAAAAATACAAAAATAATATAATATGTTAAAAACACAAAAAAAATTCAAATATTTGCTCATAAAATATGAATGATAGATTGTATGAATTTTTATGTTTAAATTTATTAAACTTGATAGGTATTACATATGTTATTTATCTTAGTATAGTTGATTTTATTTATAAATACATGCTTCACTTGTTCTTTTTGAGTGTTCACAGATTCTTACAGGACTGAGGTCTACCACACAGATCTAGATTTTCCACTATCTACCCACTAGGGGCATATACATAGGTTCCTCATTTGACACATTCACCCATTTATGGGCATCTTATACATTGTTATGATTTCTAGGTTACATCTTTCCATACTCTATATCATAGATTTATCATTGTTTATATCTTAATATTGATCATCCTACACTACTTAGATTTTTTATTGACTACCACTAATCTAGACTTAGTTTATGTACACCTTTGATCTTATACAAATTTATACCATATGATCATACATACTTTGATTTATAAATTTATTGATTTAGACTTGATTGTGTCTCTATGCTTCTACATCTATTCGAGGTTATTTGAATATGCCATTATTATACATCTCTACGCCACTTCCTTTCATTATATGTATGATTTGGATATGTGCCTATGTCTTTGTGTGTTCTTTATTAATTATTTATGTGAAAATTTGAACATGTCCTTCCATATGGCTACATTCCAACTTGCATGATATTTGTGTATGTGGACATTTGAACATGTCCTTATATGAAAAGATTTCTCATATTTAGTGACATGTGTCCATGTCCCTTATATTATTGCCCCTTGACCTAATTTCCATGCCTTGTGTGTGTTTTATGTATAATTTCATGTATACATCATGGACATGACACTTATCTTTTACTTGTTACACACTTTAGTTTTAGATGTCATGAGGGACCTCATGCATATCCCATTCCTAATTAGGTGCCTTGATAGACATCATGCCCCATCCCTCTAGGTAGTAACTCGGTTTATTCCTTAGATTTATTGTTCATACACATGCTTACATTTTTATATCTATCTTAACAACCTTGTGAATGTTATATCTAACATACATCATATATTACCAACTTATGCTCAGATTATCTTACATTCTGTTGTCATGTATACACATTATATTGGTTTATTATGCAAATATCATATATTCTCAAACTAACACATATCATAAAGAGCTTTTATTTTCAGGACAATTATTGCACAAGTTCAACAACTTCCCTTAAAAGAGGAGGTATTAGTAAAATTTTATCACAGAGCTTAGGCCATCTAAATACAATCAAAGTACAATTTCTAACATGTAAGCACATAATACAAAGCTTATTTTCAAGAAAACATAGTGGAAAATAGCTAGATAAAGATTAGAGTCGGTTTGGTATAAAAAAAACATAGTTTGGACACTAATGCCATAACACTACTATCCAAGGTATGGTGTTTCTATCCAATATTCCAAAAATAGGAAAATCCAAATTTACTAGAAAGGTTTAGTAGGTACAATCTAGGTTTGCATAGATTTAGTTACACAAAATCATACCAATTTTCTTAGATTGGGGCCATTATGCACGTCATGATCACTTCTATTTGAGTTTCAGATACTTAGATACAAATTATTACAACCCAATCTAGAATTTATATGCTTAGATATCAGATTTGGGGGCATGTGCATGACACATTATTTCTATATACTTAATTTTACACCAATTGATTAGATGGATTAACAAATTCCATGTTATTCTCTTTGTTCCTAATCTAGACACCATTTAAACTAGTTTATATAAGATTTGATGCCTTACTCTATCTATAGCAGTTGGTATTACCACATAGTACCTGAGCTAAATACCTAAGTGCCTGAGTGGCCCTTAGGATGATTTTCATTCTATATTTCCTAAGTGGCCACATAACCATTATATATAATTTCAATTACAATCATATAACTTCATTTACATTAAAAAAATTAGTTATAGATGTATCTACTACTCATGGGTAGGTAATGATGGAGGCATAGTCTACTTGAGCTCTTGAACCACCTACATAAGAGGGTTAGACAAGTCATTAGTCCAATTCAATCTATTCATAGGTCATGATCCACCAAACATGGGTGGGAAATTATGGATTCAAGGTGATATTCAGTTCTTAGGACACCCACACATGGGGATTGAGTAAGATATAATCAAATTCCAATCTATTCATCGATTGATCACTAGCTACACACATATAGGATGTCACTAGGTATATACATTAGTTTGCATAACTAGTGAGGTGTATTCATTCATTTCCTCTCTCTTATCTTTTTATTCACTTTTGTATTTGATTTTGATGTATCTTATGTAAGGATTGATAGATGCATGTTTCATTTATAGAATACATAATGGAACACACTTCACATACTCATATTTAGATTCATGAGATTCACCTCTTAGGTAAGTCTAGGTACATTTATTTTCCTTTATCTTAATCATTTCACTTTGTTTTATTTATATAATAAAGTGGGGTACATGTAGTCATCTAAAATGTCACTTGAGTACCAAGAGTGTTATTTGAGACCACCCATAATTAACTTATCCCTAGACCTATCTTAGGTCCTATTTAGATACTTATTCAACTTTCTTTTGGGCCTTACACATCCCTAGACATATAATAATTAGTCTTAGATCCTTTATTAGGCATTCAAGCCTTTAGTGCTTCAAGTTCTACCACCTAGACATTAGCACCATAACTAGACACTAATGCCACAATGCTAGTGTTCTAGTTGGGTGCTATTGTCCTTTTCCCTCTTTTTAGCCCCAAAAAATATATTTTAAATTATAAAGACACCTAGGTTTAGCCAATACCTATTTTAAACCCCACAAAAGCACCAAATCAGTATATATACATGAATTTTAGCCCTTTATTTAATAGATGGAGATCATATGCAAATACACACAACCAATCTCAAAATAAGTTGTACAAATCAGGTTTTTTAATCTTTATTCTACCCTACTTTAGCATATAGTCATATACAACCCTCTTAAGCTCAAAATACATATATTTTAAGTCTCAAACCTGACTCAAAGCACTCAAAGTGACATTCATATTAGCTTCACTTTAACTTACACCAACACTTAGGTGGGGAAAAATACATTGAGCTTGATCCCTCCTTGGAGTATTGGTATGTACACAGCTCTCATCATAGCAGGGTGTTAAGGATGTCTAGCCTACCTAACTAACACCACACATTTATTGCTTGTACCAATTAAATGCCTTAATACCATAGATGTTTAGGGTTTACATATAAAATTATTTAAAATAGGTCACAAATAATGAATTAGGGTTTATTCACATAGGAACAAGCTTGGAAAACTTAGATATAGGTGTTCCCTATAGACATCCAATTCCTATCATTGTTGTGCTAAAATTGTAAATCTAAACAACATTCTGTAACAATGCACAATCTGGACTAAAATCTTGAAATGCTCTAATTCACCTACACACACCATATGAAAGTGTCAATTTTCACTCAGGTATCCTTGAATGGGGCAATTCATTTTATGCAATCATTATTTTTTAAATTCATTTTGTGTCAAGTTTACAACCAAGCAAATTATCATTTTGGACCATTTAAATGCTCTAATTTGTTTGCACACATCACGTGCAAGTGCTAATTTATGCATGTGTCCTTAAATGGGGTAATGTACCATTTGTAATTATTATCATCTTTTAATTTAACTTTAGTCAAATTATGACCAAGTAAATTGAAAATTTTGACCACTTTGATTAAACATGTGACCAATTTCCAATAATTATAAAATACTAGGTAAAATCATCAAGTAATCCAAATCAAATTAAGAGATTAAGTGGAAAATCCATGGAAATTTATTGAATATCTATTATTGCAAATTCATAATTCAAAATATTTGGGCAATGACATCACCCATGACATCATCAAAAGGGTGTGAATAACCAAATATTAATGGAGATAAATATCAAGTTTAAGACCACCCATGACTTATTAATGTTCCCTTATTATGAAATATCAATTGCTTTGTCTTCTAAAATTGAATTAATCTTTGGACACACATCTTGATCTCAAGATGGATGGTCATGGTTGATTCTCAACATTTTTGGAAAAGTATAAATACATGAGTCACCATAGACCAAACATCAAGATTGTTAGTGAAAACAACCTATGCAAAAATATTGTTAAAAGATCTTCACTAATTCCTCCAAATTGATTAATCAAGGAGACAAAGCCATTGGTGCCAGAAGAGATGATGGAGGTTATTTCCCAACAACATTGATAAACACTTGGAGCACCAAATCTAGGCACAAACATAATTATGGACCATATTTGAAAGAAATCCACTATGGGAGGGTATTGCTTGTCCTGATTTCCTCATTAGTTTCTCGATTTCATTCCAACCTCCCCTCAAGGGAGTCAGATTAGCATGTTAGGTTCTTTATGCTTATTACTAGTTTTCCTTACTAATGCATGAAAATCCATGGAAATTTATTAAATATATATTATTGTAAATTTTTAATTCAAAATATTTGGGCCATGACATCATCAAAATGGTGTTAAGCACTAGACATTAATGGAGATAAATATTAGGTTTAAGACCACCCATGCTTTATTTATTGCTTCCTTTTCCCAAAATATTAACTATTTTATCTTCCAAAATTGAAATAATCCTTGGTCACACATCTTGATCTCAAGATGGATGGTCACAATTGATTATCAACATTTTTGAAAAAGTATAAATACATGAGCCACCATAGACCAAACAATAATATTTTTAGTGCAAATAACCTATGTAGAAATATTGATAAAAGAGCATCACTAATTCATCCAAATTGACCAATCAAGGAGCTAAAGCCATTAGTGTAAGAAGAGATGATAGAGGTGATTTCATAACTACATTGATAAATAATTAGAGCACAAAATCTAGGCATAACATGTTTATGGACCATCTTTGAAAGAGAGCCACTATGGGAGGGTATTGTTTGTCTTGCTTTCCTCATTAGTTTCTTGATTTCATTAGTATTGCCCCTTGAGGGAGTGGGTTTAGCATGATATCTTTTTGTGATTATTATTGGTTTTCCTTACTAATGTATGAACTAACTTGATTTGTAATCTTTCTCTACATTTTGTCATGCCTGATGGGACTACACATCTCACATATCCCTTTGGGGGCCATTTTATCTTTTTAATTATGTATTTAGACCATCTTTTGATGTTGTTTTGATCTTTTTTCTTCTAATTTTCACATTTTTTATCTTCTAAACTAAACAACAAGGTCACCCTATAAATGGTGAGGTTATATTGAACATCAATGACATCAACCTTTAGAATAAAAAGGTCACCCTAAGCAACAGTGAGGTTGCACGTGCAAATAAAAAGATTGACTATTATGATTTTATGTTTACTATGTGTTTTATAGATTAATAAAATCAACTTGCATATTAGTGATATTGAACTATGAAATGGTGGGGTATTCTATTAATTAATGAGATTGTGTAGGATCAAAATTAAAGGTAACTATTATGTTTTGAGCTTAATTAAAATCAATGAACTCATCTACTAATTAGAGAGGTCATCCTGCTAATCAGTGAGGTCACCACATAGTATGTTTATCTTTTTATGGAATAACAAGATCAATTTGTGGAATGGTAGTATCACCCTATAAAATGGTGGGATCTCTATGTCAAACGATGAGGCCACCCTATGTCAAAATTTAGTGAGTTAAAAACAACAAGATTTTTTTTCCTTTTGATATCTTACACCCTTTCTTGACTACTAACACTTTATTTTACAGGATTAAGACACTTTTATACTTTACTTATTAAAACAATAAAGGCAAACTTAATTTCACACTTCACTTAGTGCTTTAAAATGAACAGAAATCCTATACTAAGTGCTCTTAAGATCTTTTGTGTTTGTTATTGTTTGTTGTTTGTTTTATTTTGTTATAAACTAGACTTTGTGTATAGGTTTTCCCTCCCCCCCTTAGGGAACTGGGGTGATCTAAAAGGGATTCATTCATTGTATTTTCACTTAGTCTTAATCCTAGAAATAATGTCATCTATGCTCTCCCCAAGTTTTAATAACTTGGGTGATCTAAAAAATGACCTTTAAAATCCTTTTAGTTTTATTTCTTTCATGCACTTGGCTTGTGGGTGGGATTTCATCACCTCCCCATAAGTTTTTTAGGGGATTGATGACTCAAGATTTCATCTCCTATAATTAATAAAACCCCATTCCATGGTGGGGTATACAAATTTAGGGTGAATTGTTAGGACGTTAGTTTGAGGAGCTAAACTAACTCTGTTATTAATATATACCTCAGAACAATGGCCTAATCTAGAAATTTTAGTACATTGATCAATCTAATAGATGTAGTGGTTATAAAAAGGACAAAACCTTTTTACAACAAGTCAATTATCTTGGATACAAATGGCATGTTTTACCCTAGTGTTAGTCACACACATGTGACCATTTAGAAAGATTGAAACTTATAATTTATATACAAACCCCATTTTATGAAGAGTACTATTGGTGTAGGGTGAGTAGCCCAAAATTCCATGTCATTATAAAATTTATTGAGAGAAGAAGGGGTATACACAACCCTAATTTTCATGTGCATCTAAATCTATTAGATTTACAAATTATTTCCTCTTAACAAGGAGCATATTGATAGAATCCAATGGTATAAAACCACCTTGTCAATTTCTAGGGTAGGATGAACACTTTGGTATTTTCTTATTCTTGTTTACTTGCATAAATTTTTTAATCTAAAAAATATTTTTGTGTGTGTAATACATCCAAAAAAAAAACACATATTAGACACCATATTTTGAACAAAGAGGTGTTAAGCTGGTCAAATTCATTCAAAACATTTTGGCCTTATTTAAAAATGAATAAAACCATTTGTGTTTGTGTCTCCAAAAATCATCCTTATGATGTCCATTTAGGTATATAATATTCATCTCTTGGAGATCTAAGGTCTTTTAGTCCAAATTTGAAAATTTTACCTTTCTAAGTTCAAACCCAAAACATTATTGGTCTACACCAGAGTCTTACCTACAACTTGGGCTTGGGTAGTTCACCTTTTATGCTTAGCTTGTGTAACTTGGGTGAATTTTTCTATATGGTTTGAAAACCCTTTTCTAGACATTAATCATTCTATTATTATTTGAACTTAGGTTATCTTTAGTTCACTCACATTATAATTTATATAACCATTTGACTTTCTTTTCTATTCGGCACCTTTGTGATGCCCATTTGTTTTTTATTTTAGACTTAAGATTTTGTGTGTTATCATACATACTAAGATTCTTATATCATGAAATATTGATTTTAATTTTTTTTAATCATTTCCACTATGGTATCTCATAAATATTTATGTTACTAACATACCTTGAACTTTTGATTACTTATGTTATCTTTCACCCTAAGCTCCAAGGTTATTCTACCTTCCTCTAATTATTGATTTCAACCAACCAAGTTTGAGTATTCTCAAGACTTATTTCTCTTACTCTAATTATTAATCACCATGCCATTAATCTTTGACTCTAGACCCAAATATACCTTGTATCTATCTGATCATAAAATCCAAACACCTTTTGACATTTGTAAACCAAAAATTTGAAGCACTTCACAAACGTAGAAAATCATTATCAAACATGTAAAGGTATAACAATATTGGGGTCTCTTACAACCCTAGTTACAAGGAAGAGAATTTTTATGATGGCAATAACACCCCATCATGTTTGAGGACATCCCAACCATGATAGGATCTGGATAAGGTTATTTTGAACACCAACTTATAGAGGATAAAGATAAATCTCTCCTAAGGTTGATAGAATTGGGAGCTCAACTTCCACTTTAATTACCAATGGATAAATGACATTAACTTGTTCAAGTAGAGGATAAGCTGATAGAGACACCTCTTACTTGTATCATAAATCCAAACACTATTTATTCTAGTAAAGGAAAAGGTCCACTTATGGACTCTTCCCTAATTGATCAAGATCTTGCAACCAGAATATAACAAATTAGTCAATGGTATGATTATCAACTCATCACAGACGTAATGGTTTCTTTGGATTCAACTTGAATCAATGATGCAGTAAGAACAACCCTTGGAATAAATGCAACAAGACCTAGCCAATCCTAAATCTGATGTGGACCATGTGGCTTCTCATGAATAGAATAAACCATAGATACTTTGAAGCAAGTTCCACTTGATATGAAACACACTTAATTTAACCATCAGGAGAATCTTACCTAGTTTCAAAAACACATTTTAAAGACCCATCGCAATCATAGGTTGGGGGTATTTTACAAAATGCTTTACAGAGTTCTTCTCAAACATAACAAGTTCCCCTTACGAACCAATAATGAAAATGCCCTTTGGTAAACCAACAACAAATACCACAAAACTAATATATTTCTTGTAGTTCATAATAATAGATTCTTGGGAATTAGTATCAAGCATATAGGAATAAACAATAAAATATGTTAAACCAACAACATCAAACTTATTCACACCCAAGGATAAACTAAAATCAAAATTTTGGGTGAAGGGCCCATATACCTAACAAGATCACATAAGGGGGTATATTCATCCACAAAAAAAATTTCACCCATAAATACATCGAATATACAAGAGTGGAACTCAATGAAGGAGATAGTCATGAGGCTTGAAATAGGCAATCAAATAAAAAAATACAAATTCGATGAGATATTTCCTTTTATATTTGACTTGAGAATTCTTCAAGTACCTTTTCCACCTTATTTTGAGTCACCAAAGTTTGATAAATATAAAGGGAAGGGTGACCCTAGAGAACACATTCAAGCCTTTTTAATAGTATGCTAGGATGTAGATTATAACATCTATTTTTTATGCTTATTACCACACAACTTAGTTGTACAAGTTTTAGATTGGCTCCTAAAACTACCTAAAAAATTGATGATAAATTTCAATGATTTATCATAAAAATTTGTCAACCATTTTTATTATAACATTGAGCATGAGCTGATAGTGGTTGACTTATGTAAAATAAGACAAAGAGATGGGGAAATCTTCATGGCATATTTACAATGGTGGAGAGCATTATCTATTCACTTTCAATATAATTTTCTAGACAAGTAACTAGTGAACATCTTTGCATAAAACCTACACCCTAAGGTGGCCCATAATTTTTGTGTAAAGATGTTAGCTATTTACTTGTCTAGAAAATTATATTGAAAGTGAATAGCTAATTCTCTCCACCATTTTATTAAAAATGAATATAGTCAAACCCTATGTGTCATCAACAAATTTATTATCATGATTATGTTAAAAATTATATTGAAAGTGATTACCATCATTATAGTCAAACCCATGTATTGTCTAAAGCTTCTCAAAGCATTCGTCCCTCTATTTTAGGGTCTTCATCCTTTTACTCATGTAAGTCCACACTTTTATTATTCTTTGGTTTTTATGGGTTAATATTTATAGACCAACACCCAATTCTTATAATTATGATAACTTCCTACCTACTCAAATTGCATAATAACAACTAGACACTCATGAGTTACCCTTTAAGGCCCCTTGCTTTCTTACAATACTAAGCCAAATTTTAACCCCATGCCTTCTAATAATAAAGTGAAACATGTACTATCTAAGGCCAAACCTTTTTATTGGTTAGAATTATTACCCAGTTAATACCATATTCTTAAATCTACTTAACATTAATTTTCAATCCAGGGTAAGTAGGCTTTTCAAGCATGTCAACACTATATATGCATTATTGATTCATAGGCTAACTTAATTATTGGTTGTAGTATAATGAAATTATACTAATTTCACCATATAGATATACAAATAAATTTTTATAATATAATGCATAATTTATTCATAGTTATGAGTCACACATGCATCAAAATTCATATAATCAACTAGTAATGAAATTAACTCACACAACATACTTTAATCTAAGAAGGGTCAGGATCTTTAGTGCAACTCCTTCCAAGGGAGGCCTCCTCATTCAAAACTGAGTTCCAATCATTCTTTGAGAAACTTATAAAATCATCTTATAGAATCAGCTTTTTCATTACTCAGATCTACAGTAATTAAAGATTACTACAATAGATTACAATATTCTAGAAATCAGAATGCAATTACTTTCTACAATTTCATCCTCTTTAACCTAATCTAGGTTTTTCCATTAAATACATAAGGGCATGTTATTAGTTCCAACTAAAAACACTAAAATAAGAAAGGTAAAAATACTTTGCAACTAACCCAATCAATCTTTAGGTGGTTAGTAACTTAAAGTTACTTGTTTTTAGGTCTAATTGGGTAAAGGATAATATATGTTTCTTTGTTTTTTTTCTTTTTTTCTCCTTTCCATTGTCCTTGTCTTATTCATTGTTTGGTAGCACATCCAAGTTTCACTTCATGGGATGGGTCCATACAATTATTATAGAATATCCTCTTCAATCATATACTTTGTTTTTAAAGATAATTGGATGTGTACTTAAAAATTGGTTATTTATTATCACAATAATGGTTTGTTATGTGTAGTGGCTATGAGCTCCTATAGGTGTAATCCTGAAGTTTCTATGGGTAACATATAGGTGGAAAGCATATAGTTTCTATGGGTAATCTGTAGGTGAAATATTACAAGTTGTTATGGGCAACTTGTAAGTGAAAATCTTATAGCTTGGTAGTTGATATGGGTTGGAAGCCTTTTTTCTGTGGGATTCTCTATAAGTGTTGTGATCAAGAAATATTCCTATAGTCTTATTCTACCCTTAAAATATTTGTTAAATAAGGTTACATAAGTATAATATAATCAAATAAAAAACATCATTAATCTATAACACAACATGTATATATTAATGCACACATATGTTCATTCATTCATTTACACAAGTCATGGATAGTTCTAGGGATTCATATAGGTGAAAGATATATAACTAGGCATGGATGAGGCTATAAATAAAATAATTAGTGGCCTCATCACACCCCCTACTTAACCTCTTACTTGTCTTCGAGCAATATTTCTTTGCATTTTGAGTCCATAGTATTTCTTAAAATCCAAGGGCTCAATACAACCCATCTTATTGAAGGTATAAAAGCCTTTAGCATCATCTATGATTTTCCACCTTTTATTTTCTACTTCTCTATCAACTGATACTTTTCCCTCCCAATCAAGAATCAGGATCCAAAACATGGGTGGATGAAACATCAACCCCAACTAACATATCCTTATTTTCCTAACAAGCTTAATTTACATATATATTATGTGTAATACCTCTTTAAGGTTCTGAGGGGAATAAGGCTCTTTTCTTTTTTAAGCATCTGAAAGCTCTGCCCATCTACAAAAATAAGAAATAAGAACTTGTTTTCCATCTCCCTCCATGAGGCTCAAGTAGTGGTTTTGGACCTCTACTTTCTTCTTTATTACACGTGCTTGTGGAGTATTTACATTCATAAAAGTGATCCATTTATTTATTATATCTTTTGAATTAATAGATTCACCCCAAATCATTAGGGTAGCCTCTTTTTATTTCTCTTGATAGTCATCAACCTATTCTTTTTGTTTCATTGAGGATGTATGAGTTAAAGGCATTCAATTGGACATCCCCTAGGTATATATTGGGATTCCAATTTGTATCATGTGGCACAACATACTAATGCATGTAAAACTCACTCAATTATGCCTAAAATCAAGGTCAAAATGCCTATAGACCTCAAAAAAAGACTTAGAATCACATGCTATGTAGGACTAATCACTGTATATCCTATCATATTTGAATCTGAGCCACCTTTACTCTAAGTATATAACATATACCCTAGAGGTGGATATGCATTTCATTAACATCTCAGTGGTCTCATGCATGTTAATGATTTTCTCTTTAAAATAAGTGATCTTAGTCTTAGCTTTTTCTAAAAAATTTCCTATTACTCCCTTGCTTTAACATATACTTTAAACCTTTGTATCAATTGCTTATGATAAGTTTCATCATCACTAAAATTTTACTCAATAAAACTTAAAAGGTCATTAGTTTTACCTTCTGACCTAGCAGCTAAGAGATCTACATCAATCACTTCTTTTATAGGTAATTTTGTAGTGGTCTCTATAGGAAAAAACCTATTATGAAAGGGTACCAAAGTCAGAGCATTAACTAGTATAAGTTCCTATGAGGGTAAACTAATTCCATCTCTAGGTAAGGTGGATGAAGCTACTATAAGCACTTCTAAGGGAGTTACTGTAGGCTCCTCTACTATCCTTTCCTTTCTTGACTCTTTTTTCATAGATGGCTCTATAAATTTCACTACCCCCAGAAGTGTTTATAGGCTTCTATTGCCTTTTAACTCTACTATTTTATTTTTAAACCTATAAATTTTTTCCATGGCTTGATCTAAATTTTGGAACTCCTGGTCATGAGGAACTGTGTCTTGCTCTATTACTTCTTCCATTGTCCTTATTTTAAGTAATTATTCTTCTTTTATACACTAATTTGACATTCTTAGTTCTTCTTCTATATATCCTATTTGTTTGAGAAGATCCATGTCTTCCTCTATAAATTTGGGTTGCTCAAATGACTGCATTTCCTCTTCCTTTACAGACTCTTCTTCAGTAGACCACTCTGCTATCTTAAACCCATCAGAGGTCTTACAAAATTTAGGCTCCTTATTCTTCCCTTCATCCTCACTAATGTTTATAGGTGAGGATTCTAGGGTTGTCTTTTATATTTTAATTTTATGAGACCTCCTAGGAGGTCTCTTTCTCTTTAATGCAGAGGGATTCTTCCTTTTAATCTTCTTTTTATTTTTAGGAGGGGGAGCTATTGAAACCTACTCTTCCTATGCAACTGGTGATGGAAGAATTTCTTCTCCTTTTGAAGGAGCCATGGTGGAAGAATCTAATTTTTGTGATGAAACAATTGGAATAATAGGAGAAAGAATATTTTTCCTAGTTTGTTTTGGTGGACATTCCTCTTCTGTGTCCTTGGGAGGTAACACTAATTTTTTTTGTCTTCTCTTACCCATAGCAACTACTGGTGAAACTTTAGTGGATATGAGTTGACTAATTGTACTAGTGCCCATAATATCCTCTTGTACTATTTACTGGACCTATCCCTTGGGAGATTCCCCTTCATTGATTTCGTCCTTTTCCTAAGGTTCCCTAGTCCTTAGGGTTAGAAATTGTTCTCAGTTAAGGTAAGGTCTAGTATTTCTTATTCATTGTTTAACTAGAAACTAAATCAAAAAATGATGAGACAAGGCTTTATCTACCACGCTTTTATATTATTTAGATATTTATTTAGGATATTTCAAAAGTGTTTTGGTACATTAATAGTCCTACCATGCCTTAAATGATTCAAAAATTTGAATTGGAAAGTATAGATCAAAGAGTACCTTGCTTCATATGTCAGATATTTGATTATATATGAGGCCACTTTTCTCCAAGCTAGGGGCAAACTCAGTATCTCTACACCTCCTTTATTTAACACTATCCTTTCATTATCTTGATATAACTATTATCTACCTAGTTATCCATTAAGTTTCTCTTCCCAATTTTCCCTTGTTCTTGATAACTTAGTAACCTGGCTTACCAGTTCTTGGATAACTAGAAATGTGATGCCAAATACTATCAAATATTCTCCTATAAAAGTCCTTGAAAATTATTTAGTGAGAGTTTTTGAAAAATGTTGTAATTTATAAAAATAGGTAGCCCATCCAACCCTACTGAAGATGACCTAGCTGTCTAGGTCTCCTTGCAACTGCTTGTAGTTTGAGGGTTCCCTTCTCACTACTGAACCTCTCATTCTAGCTAGTTTATCTTCTTGTAATTTTTTTCAAATAGATATATCTTTAAAACACCTAATTTTACCTTTATATTTTTGCCTATAGTAAAGCAAGTTTCTTCACTAATGGTGGTTTTGGTTTTAGAGTGCAACAATATCTTGCTCCAATCTTTTTTGTTAAATGAGATATGATCTCAAAGTGGGCAATAATAAAATTGATTATTTACCCAATCAAATGTTAGTTCCATTATGGAGTAATCATGGAATTTAAATTCACATGCATGGATTATCCTAGAGTGCTTATGATTGATTGCCTATAGCATGCTTCCCCCCCACGTAAAGTGTCACTTGTTCCTAAGTGATGTGGTTTGTGTAGGATGTAAATCAATATGATGGGGTCACTATGAGGGTGTGAATGGTCTAGATCAAGACAAGATTCGATGAATGATGTTTTAATGACTAGATATATTTTTTTAATACAATGCATGCTATATTAAAAAATAAAGTGTTTTTCTATGACTAAAAGATACACTGTACTTATTTAACCATTTATTGTTAGGGTTATGGCATAGGAAATCTACATGTGAATGTTTATCATATTGGAAGATTAGCTTATTGTTTCCTCATGTAATTATTAACCTGATATTCATGATTTTATTGTATTGTTAATCTTTGGTAATTATGTGATCATTGCATCTTATCTTTTAGTTATGCCCTCGACAACCTGCATGCAATCATGATGATCTACAAAAGACTGGAGTAGTGGTCTTGTAGTGGTATGAGAGACTATTTACATCCTTCCACAAGGTGGTTACTATAGATATTTGTTTTTTATCCAAGTTAGATCCTTTATGAACATGGAAGAGGGTGGGTGATGGCATTTGTTGCTCTTGATCTCCTCTGCATGAGCTTGCTAATAGCTTGTTTTTCTTGTATCTTGCTCTTAGTGAATGATGATGTTTGCTAATGGAATATTTGTTTAGTGAACTTTTAATTTGATAATCAGTTGGTTTATCAAACTTGGGACCTATTCTCCAAAAAAAAATTTAGATCTCTCTTATTTACATAGTAAAATTATTTTTCATGAAGTGACTAGAAGCTGAGAAATGTTCTTTTGTGTCCCTGGAGCCAAATTTTTTGATCTGCAACACTCCAAATAGAGACTGGAAGTATATGCCTTTATTTTATCACTTAGATTTTTATTCAGGGGTATGGCCATATTGAAACAATTAATGATTAAATGGTGTTATTTATGTACCCTTAATACATTAAATTATATTGGTTAAATAATAATATATTTTATAATTTATCATGCGTTGATCCTCATGTAAATAAATAATAAAATATATTAAATGACCTTTGTAAAGGTTGGACCCATTAATGTGGTGGTTAGATAAGGTCATTTATAATGGCAAAATTACCTTGCCTACATAATATAGAGTTTATATTGTAAGATGTAATGAAACAAGAGAAGAGAAAGAAGAGAAAGCTTGTATTGGGTACTTGTTAGTTTCTCATAATATGAATAATCTTAGTGGGCTTTTTACCTCTTCATAAGGTTTTCTCATGGTATATCTATGTTATGGTGTGTTCAACTTTGCTCTCATTGTTTCATTGTGAATGTATTTGTTATTGGTCTCACATCCAGATTTGGCTAGTATTACAATCGTATTTCTTGTTCTATCATGGTATCAGAGCTGATTAATGCATGATCAAGAGGCAAGATCATAGATCAAGTTTATGGCTTGTCCTCTAGCTTAGATCTATCCATTTTTTGAGCCATGATATGTTCATGAGAAGTTTTTTAATTTTTTACTTTAATAGAAGTTTTTTTTCATTTATTTCTTCTCTTAGAGCATAGAAAGTTCAAATCTATGCATTTTCTTAGATTTCAAGCTTATTTTTATGATAAAAAGTTGAGTGTCTCAAAATGAGTTAAAAATGTGTTTTTTTAGCATTAAAAATCATGAAAAATCTCTCTAGTCTAATGATATTTGTGAAAGTGTTTTTTGAAGCTTTCTAACTATAGTTATAGCACCTAGAGGCAGGTGCAAACTTCAAGAGAACCAAAAAGTGAAAAAAACTTTTTTTTGACATTCTTATATGGATATATACATTTAAAAAAAAGATTATGCGGAGTAAATCTCCATTCTCATCACTCCATTAGCTTAGTTTGGCCATTTCCAAGCATACTGGACCTTTATTCCCTAGATTTAGACCCCTGTAAGTGTTTATCAAAATTTCTCTCCTCCTTACTCACCTTTGTATGGATTTATATGACTTCTTAGGAAAAAATTCAGAAACAAATTTGTTTTGGATCCTTTGCTCTATTTTTTGGATCTTGAAGAGTGTTTTAGGTATTCTAAGCATTCATATTTTTTTTTCAAAACCTTAACATCTTTGTTCTAAGCATAGTTTTTTATTCTCATCTTCCAATGGCATCCATTTTTAGCTTATACGGCCTTGTATGAGAGAAAAAATCTAGACTTCTCATTTCTTGATCTTTTTCAGGTCTGTAAAATGCTAGATAATATTTTTAGAACATACAAATGTTGTTGGTGAAGCCAATTGAAGGAGAAAGGTGTTTTGGTCTATTCACTCTTGCCTAGGCATCATACTATGGTTTGGTAAATTTTTAGGATCAAAATTGAGCTCAAAATTGAATTTTGTAGGCTCCATAGGCTTTGTTGGATGATTTCTATGCAAAACCAAGATTCAAATCATCCCAAACCATATCCTAGAGCTCTTGCTTTGCCTCCCTACTTCCTTCTTGTCTTATTATTTTTCTTGTGCATGCTTCATCCAAGGAAAATAATGGTTAGTATAGTCTTAAATAAAAATATTTAAAAAATATGCTTTTTATTTAATACTTATTTTCCAATTATGCTAAACAAACCCCACTTTATATGAAATCCATTGGTTCAAATTCAAATTTGATGTATGCAATTTATTTTGTGTAAAAATATATATATTTTTTTCATTTATTAAAAAAAAAAAATTAAAAGAATGGGGTTAAAATTATTTGGGCATGCAAAATCTCAATAAGCTTAATGGGTGGGTTGGCAATTGTATTTTTTGCTAAAATATTCAAATAAGAGAGGTCAAGAGTTAAAATCCCCTCAAACCTCTTTTTTGACCAAAATTTAAGTTATTATTAATTTTTTTTATGCGTGATTGTTCATGTAGGAATGTGTGCCGTGCATGACGATTGTTCGCCTTATGACCCTATCAACTGCTGGTAGACCACAGTCATCCAACTAGTCAATTTGTAGGTTTTGGCATATTATGGACACATTAGAAAGGTATTTATGTTTATTTTAAACCTATTTATATTTATTTTACAATAATTTATTCAAATAGTGTAAACTATGACACTATTTATGACACTTGTGATACTTGTCACTTTTGCCCTTGTTGCAATTATTTTTGTTTTTGAATTGTTTACAATAAACTAAAGTGGATAGTGTTATTTATTCACTATAATATGTTTTTTTATTACAAAATAAAGTATAAAACATGTTAAAATTTTTGTTTTCTAAATTTTTCTCGGTTTAGTATAACATATAAACTTGTAGTGTCAACTTTAAAAGGAAAAAAAACAATATTCATGACTCAAATTATAATATGAATTATTCCTAATAAGATATGTAATATTTGGTTAACTTAGTATCAAATAATTACTAAATTTATTGTATGTGCATCACATAACCTATTTGTTAAATTTAAACATGCTTGATTGCAAGCTTACATAAACTCCTATTGAAGGTTGTTTTAAAACTTGATTCAAAAACTGTGTGTAATAAAGCTAACCCCTATTTACAAATATCTTGCTGGTATTTTGATTAATCTAACCATTACTAGGATAGATATTTCATAAGATGTGGGTGTTGCTTCTAGATTCATGTAGGATCCATACTTGGATCATTGAAAATTAGCAAAGCAATTACTTCAGTATATAAAAGGAATAATAAAATTTGATTTATATTATTTTTCCTTTAATTATGATAATTTATTTGGTTATTATGATGCTAACCATACTATGATGAGTCTACTTATAGATATGTGTTTATGTTTAGTGCAAGTGCTATCACTTAGAACACTACATGTGGAAGTTTCTAAAGAAGCCTTGTGGGTATGAAAGATGCTAGAAGAACATTGCGTGGAAGTTCTTCATTGTACCAACCATTTTTGATGATAGTCAAAATTATATAACTTTGGTGAAAAATACAATGTAGCACAACAAACTAAATCCTATGAAAGTTCATTCAATGTTGAGCCTATCGAAGTTTCCATTGAGGGGGAGTATGCATGACAATGTCACTTCTTAATAGTTGTGTGGGTTGTGTCTTTCCTTCTATCTCTCTATAATTATTCTTATTGTTAAGCATTGTAATATATCACTTTATGTGATTTTGATAAACTTCATATGGAAGTCTACATTATACCTAACACATAGTAGCATGGAAGTCTTAATGTTATAAAAGACTCCAATATGTTTGGTTAATTGTTCATGAGAAATTACGGGATGTATTCTCATTATGGGATGTAGTCTCACGATCATGCTAGCCTAAACTCATTTTAAGTGGTTTAAGGTAACATAGTGTAATTCCTTTAAAAGTGCCTATGGGGACATAGTACAAAACCTTTAGGTGTCTATGGGTGTATAGTGTAATTCCTTTAAAGGTGACTATGTAATTGTGGTTACATAGTGTAATACCTTTGGGTATCAATAGTTATATAGTGTAATTCTTTTAAAGGTGACTATGTGATTGTGGTTACATAGTGTAATACCTTTGGGTGTCTATAGTTAAATAGTTTAATAACTTTGGATGACTATGTTTACATAGCATAATTATTTTAAAGGTGACTATGGCATGATGAAGGATGTTTTCTTCAATTATTACCTCCTAAAACTCATCATGTGGATGGTTCATGGAGTGTAAGTTCTTTATGTTGTTACCTCCTAAAAATTACCATGTATCCCCACTTAATATTAGAGAGTATTGAAACAATTAATGATTAAGTGGCATTATTTATGTATCTTTAATACATTAAATTACATTGGTTAAATAATAATATTTTTTATTATTTATCATGAGTTTATTCTCCTGTAAATAAATAATAAAATATATTAAATGACCTTTGGAGAGGTTGGACCCATTAATGTGGTGGTTGGATAAGGTCATTTATAATGAGTAAATTACCTTGTCTATATAATAAAGAGTTTATATTATAAGATGTAATGAAAAAGAAGAAGATAAAGTTTGTATTGGGTACTTGTTAGTTTCTCATAATATGAATAATTTTGGTGGGTTTTTTTATCTCTTAATGAGGTTTTCTCACTGTATATCTGTGTTATTGTGTGTTCAACTTTGCTCTCATTATTTCATGGTGAATGTATTTGCTATTGGTTCATATCTAGATCTAGCTAGTGTTGCAATCATATTGCTTATTCTGTGAGGTCATTCCTTAGTAATATTTGAAGTTTATTCTCTAATCTTCCTACACTCCTCCTCTAGCTTGTTTGGTGTCTTCCATGAATTTATCAATAGCCCATAGCCAAAGCCATAGCTCATAGTTTATGATAAATTAACTTGAAACTACTAGAGAGGTATATATAGGGGTTAGGATGTACTTACAACAGCTATAGGTTGATCCCATAGCCACTGCAAAGTTGTGCCCAATGGAGATGAAAGTGCCCATAATAACTATAGAATAGTCCATAGTAACTAAAGGAATTCATTCATTGATAAATATGCCTATAGAAATGGTGAGAGTGCCTGTAGTAACTATAAAAAATGGATGTTTCTTGTAGTAGTTATGAATATGCCCTCAATAGCTCCAGGGTTACCTACAGCCCCCTTTTTCTAGAGTTGTTTTTTTCCCATAGCAACTACAAGTTAAACTCGTAGCTACTAAATATTGAGGTTGGAAGAAACTGAAAGAAAAGATGTGTTATAGGAAGATGAGAAATTTTTCTCAAAATGATTCCATGTTATCCATTTTTGGTTTTTATCCTTAAATAGTGTCAGGAAACCTAGAACAATAAATATGCTCTGATATCACTTGTCAAGATCTTGCTCCACCAATAGAGCACATATGATTACTTCTTGTATTAGCAAATAAACATGGAATTTAACCAGAATCAATAAGTAACTAGAAATATGAAACAACACAGGAATATGAGAGATAATACACTATCTTGTATTAACACTTTGTACAGAAAAGAATACAATAAAGAGCCGCCACACTCTTCCACCTTACAGTGGCTTCCCACACCCCAAGTGTACAGTAATTCTTCTTCAAAACACTCTCTTACTAAAAAATCATCCCAACACACAACTCACACATAGAATTGGTGTTCACCTCTCCAACCAGTCAGTAATAACCCTGCTAGTACACCAAGCACTCTATAGTACTTCAAGTTGATCTCCCATGAACCTGCAACTTGCAATTCAACAGACCATACTTACAATGGAAGGATCTTCCTTGCCTTCCTATCTAGCTCATCAATGGAACTAGGAGAAACACACCATTGCTCACCTCTCTCAGAAGGAACTTATTTGCTCTCTTACTCTCTAGCTACAAGTTTACAATACATGCCAATGGGTCTATAAATAGATCCCAGACTTGAACAATAACTTAGACTCTTAGTTTACTATAATTATCCATGTAGCTCAAGGCTTGAAATAGCCTTTACATGTAAACACTCCATTCACTAAACTAACTGTTCATGCAATGAGCAGTTCTAGAACACACAGGCGACCGATGTCAGTCCCTGCTTGCCTAGTGCTACCGATGTCAGTCTGACTCCCTGCCGACGCCAGTTGCCTTCTGCACTGATCATGACCGACGTCGGTCATGCTACCAACACCGATGCTTCTGGGTCTTCAGCAACCTCCTTTTCTTTGTCTGCAATAAGTTGAAGCTTTTAGCTCCACAACCTAACAATCTCCCACTTGGAGATAAACAACTGCAACTGTACCTATACCTGTACATCATCTAGTTTGTTCCCTTGGCTCTATATCCCTCTTCAAGATCACTCTTGAAGACCAACCACCACAAAACCTATAGTGAAAAACCTGTCATCCAAATCTCTTGCCACATCCACATCTACAAACCCCTGTAGAAAAGAACTTGACCCTGTATAGCATGTGCACCTGTTGCTAGTCCCTCTAAGAATCCACTGAACTACCCTCCAGTACTTCTTTCCCTAAATTGGATCCAAACTTTCTGACAACTCCCACTCCTTGGGAAAACTTAGGTTTACACTAGACCTCATGTGATTTTGAACACTTGTTCTAAGCTCTGCTTAAACTGTCCAGCCCTTGGTGTGCTTTCTGATTCTACATTCTGCATCATGAACCCCGCCAACATCGTCTTCACATCAGCTCCCACTGGAGACAAAGTCTCCATGTCTCTTATGCCAAAGAATTTCACTACTCCAAATTCTTCCTAACATACCTCTAAACTAACCTTACCCTTAGCTCACCAAATCACCCACATACAATAACTAGATAATGTCGTGACTCATTATCCACCTGGTAAGACAAAAACATAATAGTTACACTAACATTGATTGAAGCCATGCTTAGTCATCCACCTGTCAAATCCTATACCACTATCCTGCAGCTACTTCAAGACCATATATCTTGGCCTTTCATCTCACGTATCCATCCACTCTCTTCTTTAACTTGGGAATCCATCCCTCATCCAGTGCTTTCTTCCAGCTGACAACTCTACCACCAAATACCTATTTGGTTCTTCTCCAAGGACTCACTCCTCATCCATGCCAAGCTCCCACTATTTCTGGATTCTACCTGCATTGCTTCTTCCATCTTCCTAGTTCTTGACCATCAATAAGCAATATAAATAAGGTGAACAATGAATATGAGGTTCACTTACCCTTTCTGACCTCCATATGGGCGTTTGAGAATTGTTGACAGCTTGCTGTCTACCCACCATCCATTCCAGTGACCGATCTTAGCCATCTCCCAGTCTGCAACCGACTGATGTCGATTCCCTGCGTTGACCCTGACTGCCGATGTCATTTCCCTAGCCGATGCCGATATCCCTTCTGTCGATGTCGATTCCTTCATGACCGACATCAGTCTTCTTGCTTGCCGACATCGGTTACTATCTGACTGATGCTAGTACCTGTGTTCTCCTATGAGTGATAACTTTTTACCCATGAGCTCTCCATGGGTCAAAACACTATTCAAATCAACATAGCCTTGCTCAGAATAATTTAGTCCACTCAATTGATCTCTGTCTGTCATCTCCTCCATGAACACCAAGGCTTTCTAGTTCTTTAGCTTGTCAAAAACATCTGCCTTCCGCTTAAGAACCTGCATTCCCCTCTTACATATGTGACCAAGCCCATGAAGCCACATCTCTAAAACAGAAGGTGAATCAATAATATAAGTAGATAGATAAAGGATACCTACTTTCTTACCGCCATCTAATTCAAGTATATCCACTGTGAGAGTTATAGTGCATCTCCCATCACCCAACTTTCCTAAAGAAATTAGACTAATCTCCAAGACTAGTACCTGCATGACCTCCTTCAACAACTGTGTGTCATCCGTCTACAATTTCAGCTTCACTTCCCCTTCATCAATAATCTGACAAGGCTCTCCAACCCCTAAATAAATCTCTCTAAAGTCTCCAAAGACGTACCCATGAAAAGATGCTCTATTTCGAGCTGCATGGAAAGAGGCAAAAGAATCTATAATCAAAGATTCTACTTTATCTAGAGCAACCTATGCAATGACCCCTGCAACATCTGCTTCTACATGCTGATCTTCTACCAACCAATAATCCCCTTTTCCCTGCTCTTTCTTTCCATCAATCAGACCATTCATGCTATTCAGTTTCTCCATTCATAGCTTACTTTATTCTGCCATTGCTATACTCTCGCTCAATTTGAAACCCCTGTGAGTGACCTGTAATCAATAAACACTACCAAATCTGAACCACCTGTTAGTCAACCCAACCAAAAGCTCTGATACCACTTGATGGTATCAGCGCTTGAACCTACAACCAAGCTTTGATACCACTTGTCAAGAACCTAGAACAATAAATATGCTTTGATACCACTTGTCAGGATCTTGCTCCACCAATAGAGCACATATGATTACTTGTATTAGCAACTAAACACAGAATTTAACCAGAATCAATAAGTAACTAGAAATATGAAACAACACAGGAATATGAGAGACAATACACTATCTTGTATTAACACTTTGTATAGAAAAGAATACAATAAAGAGCCACCACACTCTTCCACCTTACAGAGGCTTCCCACACCCCAAGTGTATAGTAATTCTTCTTCAAAACACTCTCCTACCAAAAAATGGTCCCAACACACAACTCACACATAGAATTGGTGTTCACCTCTCCAACCAATCAGTAATAACCCTTCTAGTACACCAAGCACTCTATAGTACTTCAAGTTGATCTCCCATGAACTTGTAACCTGTAATTCAACAGACCATACTTACAATGGAAGGATCTTCCTTGCCTTCCTATCTAGCTCATTAATAGAACTAGGAGAAACACACCATTGCTCTCCTCTCTCAGAAGGAACTTATTTGCTCTCTTACTCTCTAGCTACAAGTTTATAATACATGCCAATGGGTCTATAAATAGATCCCAGAATTGGACAATAACTTAGACTCTTAGTTTACTATAATTATCCACACAGCTCAAGGCTTGAAAGAACCTTTACATGCAAACACTCCATTCACTAAACTAATTGTTCGTGCAATGAGAAGTTCTGGAATACACAGGTGACCGACGTCGGTCCCTGCTTGCCTGGTGTTGCCGATGTCGGCCGACTCCCTGCCGATGCTGGTTGCCTTCTACACTGATCATGACCAACGTCGGTCATGCTGCCGATGCCGGTGCTTCTGGGTCTTCAGCAACCTCCTTTTCTTTGTCTACAATAAGTTGAAGCTTTTAGCTCCACAACCTAACAAATAGTCAGCAAGCTAGTTTTCTATTTAAGCCATTTTTTTATAGTTTTAGGTAGCCAACAAACTAGTTTTCTCCCTAGAAACTACCAACAATGCCCAAAAGGGTTTTCATTTTTGGATTTTTTTTTATTCTAACTAATATCTATAATAAAATGTTTATTCTGGGTCCTTACCATGTCAACTATGAGTTTGAATGGTCAAGGACTAATCAAAGATCTCAATCTTCATGCTAGATGAAGGCTAGAATGTCCTCTCCTTATTCATCTTTTTGTTATCTAGTTTTCCCTGTGGTTAGTGAGACATAATGTTGATCTAACACATTATTGAATCCATTTTGTAATTGCTTGTGTACTTTCTTGGTAAATCCCTCTTGAGTGAGTGGCTTTTTATATAATTTTAGCATATGGTCATTGACCAATAGATGAAATCTTATCAAATTAATGGTTCAAATTTTCACTGCTCCATTGTCATGAACATGCTCAATCTCAAATAGACTAAGCCATTTGGTCTAGAGTTTTCCCTTATGATCCTTGTATTTTGAATAAAAAGAAGGGCCCAATCTCCTGTATTGAATTTCTTGATCTTAATATACCTATCATGCCATGTAATCCATTGATACTATATAAGTTCTATATTATATAATGCCTATTATCTGTATTCATCTAAGGTATTAAGTTATAGAATCTTTTTTTTGTGTTTCAGAGATATCCATCCCAAGTTTTAGTGTTGTCTATAAGGTCTTGTATTCAAATTTAATTAGCAACATAGGTTTCTTCTCATAGACCAACTCATATGGGGTGAATCCTGTAGTGGTCTTTCATGTGATTCTATATAGCCAAACAACTTCAGGAACTCTAGCCTCCCAATCCTTATGGGACATACTAACAGTCTTGGTCAAAATATTTTCTAACTACCTGTTGGTGACTTTCACCTATTTATTAGACTATGGATGATATGGAGTTGATTTCTTATGCCTAATCTTGTATTGTTGAATGAGAGTGGTAATTAAATTAGTAGTAAATTTTGGTCCTTGATTAGTGACTATTTCTTATGGCACATCATATCTTGTGAATATTTTTTCATATAGGAAAGTTGCCACCTTTTCATCTCTGGTGTGTGTAAGAGCCTTTAATTCCACCCATTTAGTGACATAATCAGTACATACAAGGATTTACTCTTTGTTTTTTGATTTTTTATAAAAAATTCTTATAAAATATAGGCCCTATTTATCAAATGGTTCAAGCACCTTTTGAGGCTACAAAGGCATCTCATCTGAATGTGTGGGTCTCCCCATACATTGACATCTATCACAATGAGTTGTATACCTTATTTCATCTCGATATATTGAGGGCCAATAGTTTCCTATATTTAATATTTTTACTACTATATGTTTAGCTACAAAGTACCCTCTACAAGGTTCATCATGACAAACTTTGAGGATATCTGGAACTTCATCTTCTTTGAGACATCTTTTGATGATGGATTCAGGCCCAACATAGAAAAAGAATCTAGATAGCCAAGAATACCTACCACCTTTTTGAATCAAAGCTCCTTTTTGTTTAATAAGTGTTGTAAAAGTAGCCTTGTTACAATTTAATTAGCAATATCAGCATACCAAGGTGTGGTAAGGGTGAGGGAGAATAGGTGCTCATCTGTAAATGAGTCATCCACTATGGTATCCTCTTGAGGGGATTGTAATCATGATAGGAAGCTAGCCATGACATTATCCTTACCAGGATTATCTATAATAGTTAGATCAAATAATTGTAATAAGAGTAATATTATCACTATACCTAGGACAACTGGTTTGCTCATAAGGTACCTAATGACTACATGTTATATATGAACAAAGACTTGGTATCCTATTATGTAGTGATAGAACTTGTTGATAGAATAAATTACTGCTAATTTTTTTAATAGTAACCATGTAATTCAATTCTATTATTCATAGGTTCTTGCTTTTGAAATATATGGCATAATTAAGTGCTTTTTGTTTTTGGCCTAGAAAAGATCACCAGGTAGTATCTGAAGCATCTATGTGAATATGGAAGGGAAGCTTCCAATCAAGACCATGAAGAACTGGGGTGGTGGTCAATAATTCTTTCAATTGTTTGAAGGCTGCATCATAGGTAGGAGTCCATATGAATTCAACATCTTCAGTTAAGAGAGTAAATAATGGCACTGTTACTTTATTGAATTTGTTGATAAATCTTTTGTAATAACCAACATGTCCTATAAAACTCCTAACATCCTTCTATTTTTGAGGTACAAATAGATGTTTTATCATGTTGATTTCTAGAGGGTCAACATTGATTCTTTCAACATATATATGGTGGCTAAGGATAATGTCTTATGTCATTAGCATGTAACATTTATTATGGCTTTAAAAAAAATAGTTCTTCTGACAACATTATAGTACTTTATTTAATTTCTTCAGGCACTCATAAAAATTTTCTTCACAAACAGTGAAGTCATCTATGTAGATTTCTACACATTCATTGTCCATATCTGAAAAAATACTTAGGACAACCCCCTAGAATGTTGCACTACCTAAAAGGTAATACAAAATAATCATAAGTTCCCTAGGGATAAGTGTAGGTGGTATTCTCCTAGTCCTCAAGAGTAATTCTAATCTGGTTGTAACCACTAAAGCCATTCAGAAAGGCAAAATATTTTTTTCTTGCTAGTGTGTCCAACACTTGATCAATGAATGGTAGAGAAAAATGATCTTTTCTAGTTGCTATATTAAGTTCTCTATAATATATGCAAACATTCCACTCTCCATTTTTATTTGGTAAAATTACTAATAGTGAAACCCATTCACTATCTTAGATAAGATATATAAATCGAGTAGTTACAAGTTTTTACAGTTCCACTTTGACTATTTCTCTAAGAGATGGATTCATCCTACATTGTGGTTGTTTGATTGGTTGGCACTCCTCTTTTATATAGATGTGATGTGTGCATATTTTTTGGATAATTCCTTGCATATCCTCATAATTTCATACAAAATCATGTTGGTTTACATGACACATGCTGACTAGGTGATTTTTCTCATTTGACTCTAACTTGTTATTAATAAGCAATTTTTTTCTTGGAAAAATTTTGATTTGTTTTGCAAGTGATTTCATCATTTGTAAATTAATGATAGATCTAGTTTGACTATAATTATGAGGAAATAATTGATAGAATATTTACTATATAGATGTAGCATATTTATCTTCTACCTAGAGGTTGGAAAATGGGCACTTTATGCATTGTAAGTTGTTGGGATCTTTAGGATTAGTCTGGTAATTATTCTAGAGAACATTTGAGAGAATTGTATCTTCCTCTTGATCAACCAATCTGAATGCATGGTCTATGGTGAATAGAGGAATTAAGGAAGGTTGGTCTGCCTTATCTTATTCAACCCATAATGTATTCTCTAGTTCCAATGATGGCTATGCTGGAGGATAGAGTACCAACTTCTTAGTGTGGTTACCATTGGAATTCAACATGTTACTCGATCTATAGTTGATGAAGGCATTTCCTATGGTAAGCCAAGGTCATCCTAAAATGAGAGGCCATCCATCCAAATTAGACTTTGGTTATAGGTCAATGAAATCTATAGGATATTGTCAAGAATCTACAATAATGACAAGATCTTTAATAACTCTTTTTGGTCTTACTATAGACTTGTCGACCATTTATAACATTGTAGATGTAAGATGAATATTATTTAGCTAATTTTTTTTTATGGTTTCAATTGTCATTACATTTATTTCAGCCCATAGGTATATCAATGTATTGGATAGCCACTAGTCATGGATATGGATTATTACTACTAGGCATCTTGGATTTGAATATTTTTTTGGTAGGGTATTTTCTAGAATAATGTCTACCAGCTAGCCAATCACATGCACTGTATTGGGATCCTTCTTATTTCTTCTAGGTTTATGTAAACATAGATCTCTTACTATTTTAGAATATATGGGCTCATTCTTGATGGCCTAAAAGAGAAGAATTTTGACACAAAGATTCTTGAGATACCTTCTGAAGTCAAATTCAGGCTCAATTATGTGGTGCTGAAGGCCAAGACATTCTATAAATGGTGGGGCTACTTCATCATTATCTTTATTTACTAATTCAAAAAGTTCTTATGGTGGTAAAGGTGGGTTATCATGATATTTTGAAGTTTCTTGAGTTGAATCCATTATTATGGGTGGAGCTAGAGGTGGTAGAACTCTTTCTGAATATAGGTGAACTTCATTGATGTTAACCATATATGTTGGGTATTAAACAAGTTTAGTACTAAATTTTAGTTACACCAAATTATTTACAAGATTTTGTATAATTTGGGTAGGGATAAAATTAGGCTTAGGTGTAGTTTATGTATTGGGCATAAGAGTAAGAGGTTATTATTGTTGTTGTGGATGAGATCCTCCCTAATAGTTTTCCTAGGGCTGACTGGGTCTCCAAGGCTATTGCCATTAGTTTACAAGGGGTGGGCCTTGAGGTGGCTACCGAGATTGTATCCAAGGTGGGGATACATTTTGTGGAGGCTACCAAGAGGTGGAAGGGTGGCTTGTCTGAGGTGGTTGCTAGCTGGGATTAGGAGGTGAGACATTCATCCATAGACTAGTCTAATTGGGAGTAGTATTTGTATATTATATATTAAAAAAAGTAAAATTTTTAAAAGGTGGATTTTATCCCATACTTGGATAATATGGTCATTAAACCCATGGCTTTCTTTTTGCAACATAGAAAAATTGGTCCCCATCTCCTCCTATAACATGCAGATATATTATTTTTGGTTATTCAATTGTGATGTTAGCTACTTTACCCTGAACCTCATGACACCTATAGTGTGTCTTCTTCTTCTTACAATCCAGATAATAGATGGTCAAAGCTTTATCTAAGGCTACTTATTTTTGTCTTATGTGTAGGCTATCTAGTTGGGTGGCCAAGTGAATAATGATATCCAATTCATGTCTTGTAATAGGTTACTAACTTAAAATTTTGATAGGTCACTTATGGTTGCTAGTGGAAGCTTACTTCCCCAAACTTTGTTTATGGTAGATCTAGAATAATTTTTGCTCAGTGCTTTGATGTTTGTGAATGTCATCTGGGAGATATCTCCCCCACTAATTAGGTTCAAGGCTTTTAGGCAATATTCTCTGACTCCTTTTAGGAAGATGAGTTTTAGAGGTTCTTCTCCTAGTGCACTTTGCTTGAATTTTTGTACACTAAACATGAATCATTCAATGTAGTCTTCCAAGGATTCAGCCTCTTCTTGAGTCATCTTCAAGATGTCATTTCTTCTATAATTTTTTACTCATCCATACTATTGAGACTTATCTATAAACTTATTTTTCATGTCTTCCCAATTGTGTACTAAATTACTACCCAATCCCATGAACCAAAAAAGTGCTAAGTCTTTGAGGGTGGTAGGAAGAAGTTTCAATTTTTGTGTATCCTACCTATAGTCATAGCTTCTATAGAGGATATCAAATTTGAAAAAAAATGTGTATCGGTCTTTTGATAATGTACCTCTAAAATTAGGCAAGGCTAAGGGTGGGATATTTTTCATTTGTGTTATGCCTATTGCATCTGGAATAAGAAATTCAAAAGTAACTGTGTCTAGAGCCCTGTTGTCCTCTACAAATTCTCCTTCTCTATTTATGATGGATTTTCTTTTGATATGGATACTAAAGGTACTCAGAGTCACATCTTCAAATTATGTATGTCTCTTGATCATCATGATAATAAATGTTTATTTGTTGATTCAAAGACTTATTATCAGATGAAAAGTCTGAAGACTCTCCTGAGCTTTCTTTGATTTGTTCAAGAAAGCCTTATTGGAATGTTGTTCTGATGTTACTTTATGGAGTGTTTGGTTCATGTAGATCTTCCCATTCATTTATTCTTACTAACTCAGCTAATGCTTCATCCACTTTTGTTTTATTTTTCAAAGCTAATATTACTTCTTATACAATCTCCCTCTTTCAGTTTGTAGTGTTTCCTTCTTTAAGAGCCCTCCAGCTTATGATATAATTTTTAGCAAGATTCTTAGTTGCTGTAGTTATTTATGGTTATTTCTTGGTAGAAACTTGTGGTTTGTTTGGTAGGAATCTCCCTCAAGAATCTCTTTCTCTCTGCATAAACATTGAGCCACTCCTTCAGTTGTCTTGTCCCTTCCTGTACAGGGTTAATTTTTTTTTGTGTTTCAAGGGTTATTTCAAAATGAGTAGAAATTAAATGTATAAAATTAAAAAATTAAAGAATGTATAAATCAAAACAATAGGAATTAAAATTTTATCTCTAGAAAGTAGTAAAGTTATCTAATGAAAGAAGGAAATGAAAGAAAGAAAGTTACTCTAAAAAGTAGTAAAGTTATCTAATGAAAGTAGGAAAATTACTCTAGAAATCAGGAAATGAAAGTAGTAAAATTAATCTAGGAAGCACGAAATGAAAGTAGTAAAATTAATCTAAAAAGCAAGAAATGAAAGCAGTAAAATTAATTTAGAAACTAATATTTGACTACCTCCTTGATGATGGCACAAAAATGTTGGTCAAAATTATTACCCACTTAATACCATATTCTTAAATCTACTTAATAGTAATTTTAAGCCTAGTGTATGGAGGCTTTTCAAGGATGTTGGCACTATATATTTATTATTGATTCATAGGCTAACTTAATTGCTACTTATAGTATAATGAACTTATACTGATGTCACCATATAGATATACAAGAAAATTATTATAATAGGATACATAAATTATTCACACTTATGAGTCACACATGCATCACACTTCATATAATCAACTAGTAATGAAATCAACTCACACAACACACTTTAATCTAAGAAGGGTTAGGATATTCATTGATCCTTTGGGGCCCTCCTCATTCAGAACTGGGGATCCTCCTCATTCAGAACTAAGTTTTAAAACTTCTTCAACAACCCATCCAACCTTCAAGTGGTTACTTAAAAAAGCTTCTTATAGAATCAAATTTTTCATTACTCTTAAATCATTTACTTTGTTTTTAAGATAGTTAGATGTGTCCTTAAAATCTAATTACTTATTATCACAATAATGGTTCATTTTATGTGATGGTTGTGGGATCCTATAAGTGTAAGCCTGTAAATAAGGTAAAACAAGTATAATCTATTAAAAAAAACGTCATTAATCCATAACACAACATGGATATATTAATTCATATAATCATTAATTCATTCAAAATAATCACAATCAAAGCATATATGCCAGTGTTGAAAGAAAAATTAAACAAAACATATTCAAAATTTTCTTTCCTATAACTCTTACGTATATCAAAAGTTCATAGGACCATACTAAATGACTTCCTCTAATATTCCACTATTCCTAAGGACATCAACCCTATCTAATTACAAACACTGATAGGAAACCTATCTCTAAGCCAATAACTTACCTTTGACCAATGAGATATGTCTTCCCTTGGTTCTAACTATAATAATCTCTTGTTTATTGAGGTCATTACAACACATCACAAGATCAATCAGGTTCTTATAGAAAATGGTTTAGATAAATATAGTCTTTGATATAATGGTTGGGATATACAAGGACTATTTGCTTGCCAATCATTATTGGGCCTATAACCCATGATAGCCTATGTCATGTCATAGACATTAAATTTCCTTATAATTTACTTCTTGGTCATCCTTGGATCTATGAAGTGTGAGTTGTCCCTTTTACCATGCATCAATGCCTCAAGCTCCCCCATTCTATAATTAAGGTCATTATTTATGCTGATCTACAACCATACCAATATTATAAGGACTTAGAGGTTGAATACAAGAATTATAACTATTGCCTTGGTTCTAAATTTTTATCCAAGAAGAATAAAGCCATAGTTTATGAGCCACCTAAATCCAATTATATCAACCCTAGTGATCTTGCTTCCATTTCATCTAATCCATTTCCTTCAGCCATTGTAAAATATTTTACTGTTGAGGATGCCAACATTTCCACATACTATCTAAAAGATGATTTTCATATAGAAAAAATTACCAAATCTCCATATTATTATGGAAGACCCAAACCTTTTGAAAACCCTAATAGGCCTAATATGATTTGGTATAATAAAAACACATCTTTGCATAAGCATCCAATGATATTTGTACCAAACACTTCACCAAATTAGGATCAAGAGGCCATTATTCAAGGAGATTGATTGTATGCTGACAACCTCACCAATTACTTTAAGAATCCTAAATACCATATCCCTAATTAAATTATGGATAGTTTGGACTATAAAAGTAAAGGCTTGAGGCCATGGGAGTAAGGTATTCTTGAACCTCTATCTTATAGAAAACCTACTTTGAACTATAGCCTCATATTTATATTGCTTAGGGGTGACCTCACGTATTTTGAAAGTGATTCATCTTTCTTGGCTGATGAAGAAACTCCCAAGAGTGATACAACATCCCATTATAGTGCCTATGATGAGCTAGCTAATACTAATAGATTTGATTCTAATTCTATTATGACCATCACAACTCAATATCCACTTACCCTTTACCATCTCAACCTTATCGATTGGGACCAAAACAATTCTATTATACCTCTAGATGAGTTTTAGAATGAGAAATCTATTACATAGTATATGGGACCTAGAGATGGATTTCCACTTGGTGATCAAAAACAAGGTTTTGACTTATCATTGGACCCTGCTACTTTTAGACATAGAATTCCTAACACCATTGTGTATAAATTGTCAATCTTATTTAAAATTTGTGAAAATGCACAAATTAGGCCAAAATCACTTAAACGAGTTAAATGGTTCAAGCTTATTGTATAAAAGTGCCAATTTAGGCTAATGTATCCCTAAATGGGGCAATATATTTTATGTGATTATTAAATTTGATCAAATTATTTTGATTCAAAATGGCAAAAACACATTTTGGTGCTCTAGATCACTCTTTTCTTCTAATTTAGAAGTACATGATACATGAATGTGTTATTTGTGTCGATAACATCTAAAATGGGATGATGGTATATATGTAACTAACATCACTTCTAATTCCTCTCCTTTCAAATTATGACCTATTAATGTGACATTTTGACCATTTTGATTAATTATGCACCAATTTCCAAAGAATTGCACTAAAATTGATTAATCTTACTTAGGCAAATTAAATCACATTATGAGCTTAATTAAGAATTATATTTAAGTTATTAAACATTTTATATTGTAAATTGATTCCTATTAACTGCATCATCAAATAACATCATTTGTTGGGTGGCATCCATAAGCCATAAATGTAATAAATATCAAGATTATGGCTTACCATGCCTCTTTAATTCCCCTTCCTCCCAAATATTTATGAGGGTGTTTATGGATATTATTTACATAATTAGATTAATTCATGGCCACACATCTTGATCTCAAGATGGATGGTCATGGTTCATCCTGATCAATTTGAAAAATCTATAAATAGGAGAGCTAAGGCCACTTTGATTAAGCTTAAATTATGTAAACTTATTATGCAAAATTCTCTCTCTAATATTTCTTTGTGTTGATTATTAGATTTAATTTGAAATAAGATGGCTTAATTTGATAAGCATAACATTGATTTTCATATCATGATCCTAGATTAGTTGGTGATCTTGAGATGATGGAGGAACAAATCATTCATCATTGATGAAGACAAGAGCTTCAATTCAAGGGGAAAAACACATTTTGAGCCATATATGGATGGTGGGATGATCTTGGGAAGGTAACTTGTGTTTTATTTATTTAATTTTCTCTTAATTATCATTTGAAAACCTTGTTGAAAGAGGTGTCTTAGATTGTTATGTTCTTATGCATTTTTCTTGAGTTTTCTTGACTAATGCTTGATCTCACCATATTTTTGATCTATCTCTACATCTTGGCATGCCCGGTGGGACATCACATCCTTATCAAATAAGGAAGACACTTTAGAAATCTTAGATTTCCATAAAATTCATTAAAATACTTTAACATCAACTTTTAGCTTCATTTTCCCATGTTTTTGACTTTTTTTTATTGATACACAAGTCACACAGTGACCGACATCAGTTCTAGGTGATCGGCATACATCAAAGCTAACCAAAATTAGTGAGTTTATAGGGAAAAATATGTCTAATTTTTTTCATTTTAGAGCTTTATTCAAAGTTGTAGTTGTCAATTTGAGTTTTTAAGTCTCTGGTCTGAACATTTATTCTTGATCCAAAAGTTTCTTTTGGAGATTTTATACTAACCTTTGGATACCAAAGTTTTTTGATCAAATATTTTTTTCCTAAGGGTTTAAGGTGACCATTATTGATCATTTTCAATTTGCATCAGTTAATATTATGATCAACATCAGTCTTACTACAACCAACATCGATCACTATTGACCGATGATGGTCTCTATGTGTAAAAAATAAATAACTTGAGAGCAAGAATTCCAAACTTTATTGTTTCATTATTTATTATGCTTCAAAGCTAAAGGAAACTCTAACTTTTCTTGCAGGGCCCATGTGGAAAAGTGATCAATTAGAGAATGATTAAGTCTTAAACCTTCCCTTTGGTGTTTAAAAAGATCTTAGATGGTTTATTTGATTATTTTTTGAATGTTTTTCAATTTTTTTTTATCAAACTAAGGCCAAGGGGCCAAGAATTTCATTCAACATTTCAATTTAATGTTTAAAACTTACACTTCACTTAAAATTCAAGATTTTCAAAAGTGTGTTGTTTTGTGCAAATCATCTATTGCTTGTTAGTTTGTTTGAATAAAATGAAGAGTAAGTGTATGCTCTCCCCCATCCCCTTTAAGTAACTTGGGTGACTAAAATCACATTTTCATTTTGATTGTGCCTTTGTCCAAGGCATGAGAAGGAAGTTGTCTAGGCTCTCCCCAAAATCCGTATGGTTTGGGTGATCTAAAAATAACTTCTAAAGCCTTTTCACTTAATTTTTATTTCATGTAATTTGGATTGTGTAGGGGAGTTCATAGCCTTTTCATAAGTTATTTAGGGAAGCGTTGACCTAGGGTTTCATCTACTAACATTGACTTTAACCCCTTTCCATGGGGGGTATACAAATTGAGGGAAATTCGATAAGATGTTTGCTTGAGTGGTTAAGCCAACTCTGTTAGTGGAAATCTAACTCATATCATATGGGCAATTTGGACATTGCACTACACTAAGTAATTGATGGATATAGTGGTTGTGAAAATAACAAGACTTTTTCACAACAAGTTGATTGATATGGATCTATTTGATGTGTTGTATCTCTAGCATTATCTATATTTAGGACCATCTAGATGGTCATAAATTGTAAGTTTTAGACAACCCCACCAGTCATGGAGTATTTTTGATACTGGGTGAGTAAGCCAAAGGTCCATGTCACTATATAATATATTGGGAGAAGGGGTGTGTAAAATACCCTACCAACTCATGCACTTTTATTTTTGGATTAACAATTAAAATCTTCCCATGAGCATGTATATAGATGGATTTCAATAATACAAAGAAACCTTGTCATTTTAGGTCTTAGGATGATTTAATTAGTTTTATTTTCTCTTTTTGGTCTTTACTTAATTTGTCTTGATTTGAGTCTAAAACTTATTTGTAAAAAAATTTCATAACCAAACACATTTGTCCACCATTTATTGAATAAGGAGGCATTACAATGGTCAAATCCAAATAATCTTTTACCTTGTTCAAATCTTCTTCTTAAACATTATGTTTGTATTGTCTAAATAGTGTAGTTATGCTACCTATTTGAGTATAAACCACTTTACAAAATCTTTAAGCCCTTCATTGATAATTCAAATTCATAATTACATTTTTCTAAGTTTTAGGTTAATGTGTTAATTGGATTTTCCATTTGCACTTGACTTGAGTTAACTTGGGTTCAATTTACCATTTGGATTTAGGGCCATTTATAGACTCATCATCACCATTTGATCATTATGAACTTAGGTCATCTTGCATGTTGCTTATGCTCTAATTTCTATAAAATATTTTATTCTACCTCATATTACCATGTGGTAGTGTTGTGTTATTTGTTTGCTTCTAGTTTTATACTTAAGAATTCATGCATGTTTTCACCTCTTGAGTTTATTAGTTTGCATTGTCACCTTCCTAATCCATTGGGATTTCTTCTTGTTTCCTAGTTTCAACTCATCAAAGTTAAACTAGATTTTATGGTATTCATGTATCTCTCAACCTATTTTTGGTGTACTCATTTACACTTCTTTGAGTTATCATACCCTCTTCTGATTTATATTAGTTCAACCCTATCCAAGGTTAAGTAATTTTGTGAACACATTCCTCTAATTATGTGGTATTATGCCACCTTATTTTTTATTATAGTCTCTTTTGTGCCTTGTCACTTGTTTAAAAAATATTAAAACCCATACCTTGTTTAAACATTTGCAAAACTTTTTTCAAATCTTGCCAAATGTAGAGAAAAAATATTTTAGACATGACTCAAAGGTACACTTGTAATGGGGTCTCTTATAGCCCTACCTATGAGGAGGAGCACTTTTATGATGGTTAAAACAATTATATGGTCTTTGAAGACATTCCAAAGACTTTAGGATCTGAGAAATACTATTTAGAATATCAACCCCTAGAGGATAAAGATGAATTACTCCTAAAGTTGATAGAATTTGGTGCTAGATTACCCTCAAATTTTCCTATAGAATAATTACATACCTTGGCTAGAGAAGGAAAGAAACAATGAAAATAATCCTTCATGAACATTGAAAAAACAAACATACCTTATTCTATAAAATGTAAGGAAATAACTATAGATTCAAAACTAAATGATCAAGATCTTGTCACCAAGATCAAAAGGATAAGTCAACAATATGTAAACCAACTTATCATGGATTTGAAAGACTCTTTAGTTGATACTTAAATACATAATGATGCTTCTAAGGATTAAGTGAATATGGTTTAACTAACACAAACACTAGTTGAGAATATAATAATGATGGATCAAGATATCTCAATCAAATAACTTAAATCCCAAGAGGTTCCATAACATGTTTCACTAGACACGAAGCATACATTTTTTAATAATCAAACACCTCTTGTTCCTTCACAAAACTAAAGACCAGAACATTCAATATGCATTGAAGAAATCATACAATTTTTTTTGGCTAGTTCATCTCAACCAACACATGCATTGGTAGGACTCCCCAAAATCAAGAGTACACATAATTTAAGGTAGTAAATTTCAAGGAATCAATGATTAACTAACTTGAATTAAGGAGTGAACCAAAACAAAGTTAGAGATTATAGGGTGTATATCCCTAAAAAATCCATGAAATAACAAGGATACATACCACCCCAAAAATAGAGGCACATACCACCCCCATAGTATTATGTTCCACCCATGAATGCACCAAACATGAAAGAATGGTATTTTGTGAAAGATATTGTGTCACGATTGGAGATGGGTAATATAATCAAGAAGTACACATTCAATGAGATATGTCCATATCTATTTTATTTGATTATTCTCCAAATTCCTTTTTTATCTCATTTTGAGGCACCTAAATTCAAAAAATACAAAGGGAAGGGTGACCCTCATGAACACATTCAGACATTCTTTGTGTTATGCTAAGAGGTAGTATACAATAGCATTTATTTTCTTCATTTATTTCCATGAAGTTTAATGTGACAAGATTTAAATTGACTACTTAAGTTACCCAAGGGATCGGTTATGGATTGGAATGACTTATCTAAAAATTTTGTCAATGATTTCTCATACAACATTGAACATGTATTGACCATTGTTAACTTGTGTAAATCCAAAAAAAGTGATGGAGAAAGCTTCACAACATATCTATAGAGGTGGAGAGAATTAACTAGTCACTTTCAACATAATTTTATAGATAAATAGTTGGTGGACATATTTACACATAACTTACACCTTGAGGTCACACAAAATCTATGACTTGTTTGCACTAACTCATTTAAAGAAATCATAGACAAAGGGGTGCAAATTGAGAAGGCACTTATTACCAAGGGCCTTGTCAATATTTTTGTGTAAGTTCAAACGTCAAATCAAACACAATCACCAATTCAAATGGTTGTACAAGAGAAACCTAAGGGTTTCAAAAAAAATAAAAACATGGTATGGAATGGAGTAAATAAAGTAAGACATGTACAAATAGTGCAGGCTTCACTAGCTCTAAATGTAAAATTAGCTCCCCCTAATCCACTAGCTAATTTATAAAGAGTTCTTCCACATAAGACATTCCAAAATCAATTCAGAGTCTTTAGTAAATTGGGAGAACCTACTGAAATAGTGTTTCAAAATATCATAGTAGTTAACCTGATTATATGGTAAGTACCAAGGCCATTTCCTCAAGATCACCCAAATCTAGATTGGTACAAGGAAAATGAATGGTGAAATTTCCATCGTATTATTGGTCACGGTGCTGATTATTGCACCCAATTATGACACCTTATTGAATATCTGATCGAGAGTGGTAAAGCTGAGATTAAACTTGTTCCATTAGACACTAATCAAGATATGGGAATCTATAAGGATCCATTTCCTTGACATAATCAATAGTAGCCATAGAATAATCAAAACCAAGAGCATAATTAGCAACATAATCAAAACTAGAATCAAGGTCAAAATCATAATCAACATGAGCATAATCATGATCATAATAACCATGTCAATAAATTTCATTAAAACATGCCTTACGACTACAATAACACCATGGGACACATTTTTACAACCCACATTGCCACTTTTACTATTAAATCCCATAAACTATCTCATGCTCCTTGAAGTATGGGACCCATTATTATAGGTTCAACACCCCCTCCCTCTAGTAACATCTCATCAAGTTCACATAATTATATTGCACATTCATTTATATGGGTTGCTATTTTTGGACCTCATCCTTCCTCTAATTATAATGTCTCCTCATCAATTCAAAATTGCTCCAACATAACTAGACACTTGGAGTTACCCTCTAAGGCCCTTTGCTTTCTTCTAATTATAATGGCTCCTTGCCACCTCTAGGTTGTACAGTCATAACTAGATTTTCATGAATTTCTATTTAGGTCCCCTTGCCCTCTTATTCCAACATTGAACCCAATGTAAACATTGTGCCCTCATATCCAAAGGTAAATACTTTGCTAACTAAGGATAAACCATCTCATCCTAATGTTGAAAAGCTTTATATTCTAACAGACCAGCTGAGTAAAACCCCTACATATATTTCCATTTTAGATCTATTAGTATGTCTGAGGTCCATAGAACTATTTTGAACAACCTTTTGCAACAATCCACTATTCCTAATGATATTAATCATGAACAGTTCCAAAACCTAGTGGGACATTTATATTCATTTTGACAAGTTACATTTGATCAAAAGGACATGTCCACACTTGGTTCAGACCATAATAACCCATTTTATATTGAGGTAATTATTAAATACCATAAGATCAAGTAGGTTATTTTAGATAATGGTTCAAGTCTGAACATAGTATCTGTCAAACTAGTACAGAGATTGGGCTACACTATAAAGGATATTCAGGTGAGATGATCACCATAAAGGCTTATGACAACACCAAGAGGGAGTATTTTGGCACCATTTATTTTCCATTCATTATTGGGTTTGTTTCCCATCACACTTTATTACATATTATGGATATTGATTTGCCTTATAACATACTTCTTGGTCATCCTTGGATCCATGAAGTACAGGTCATTCCATCCATCTTGTAGAAGTGCCTTAAATTTCCCCACAATTGGATTGAGGTTACTATTCTTGTAGATCAATAGACTTTTAAGTATTACAAACATTTAGAGGCTGAGTTTCATAATTATAATTATTGTCTTGGTTTTAAACTTATTGTGAATAAGAATAAGGAGATAGTTAACATCCACCTACATCAAATTATATCAACCCTAGTGAACTTGCTTCCACTTTGACTGATCCTTTTCCTAAAAACTCTTGTAAAACAAGTTGTTATAGAAGACATGGGAATTTACATATACCATCTTAAGGATACCTTCCATGTTGCTAAGTTATCGAAGTCTCATAAAACATTTGGTAAATATAAACCTTCCAAAATCCCTACCAGACCCAACTTGATTTGGCAACATAATAAAGAACAATAGAAAACACCTATGGTATTTGTACCTAATACTCCACCAAAATAGGATCAAGAAGCTAGTACATCATCCTTATCTTATATTGCCAACTCTAAATAAATTAGTTGTAATATCTATTAGCGCTTCTTGATTTACATTATTGTATTTATTGCCATTATTTTGTTAATCTAAATTAATGTATAATTTCATGTATTTTATATATGTTATGTGTAAAATAATCAAAACACACATAAATTCACTTATAACTATGTTTAGACTATGATGAAATGTGTTGATATGTTTGTGTTGTCATCATTGAGAATTCCACATAAGGTTTTGGGATGGGAAATAATAATAAAAGGAAAGGGCCAAAGAAAAAATACACTCAACATAATACAAAAGGCTATAAGAATGATATAGTAAAATATATATATGATAGAAGAGGGTGAATTCAAAATTCAACTAAGATAGATGTCAACAAAAATATAGAATCATCAAATAGATCAAGAGATAATAGAAATGGAATAAAAGGTTAGAAGGAAAAACAATGACTCCAAAATCCATACACAAAACAAAAAATATAATGAGCATTGGAGAGACACAACAAATAGAGGAAAGTAAATATAAACTATATACAATAAATTATTCCATTTAAGTGAAAAATATTTGAAAGTAATGCCAACTAATAATCCCATCTATATGATCCTAACGTGAATAATAAGTTTCCAAATCATCTTCATGATCAATATCAACATATCTTATGGACCATGAATATAAGAATTTGAATGTGTCACACACTGTAGACATATAAATCATGTCATAGGTACTTAAAAATTCCAATTCTTGACATAATCCAAATCATATGACTTATGCTCAAATACATGAATCTTATTTTCCATTCCTTTAAACCATTCATCTATATGCGAGCTCAACCCTTTATTTTCCATTATCATTACAAATAAAATTCAATACCAAATGCTATATATATATATATATATATATATATATATATATATATATATATATAAACCCTATCATACTATCTCCAGCTCTTAGCTTAATTTCCTGACCTTTCTAATCAAGTTTGCCTTAGGTAGACAAGGGCACCATGCATCATTTTTTACTTAGGTTGCTTACATCCTATGCCAAATAATGGCTAGTTTCCAAATTCAAAGTTGTCCTTTGGGCTCTTCCCATACATTTTGCATGGTTAGCTAAAAGAGAATTTTAAAAGTTTTTTCTTTAATACAGATCAAGATTCATTCATTTAGACACTTTATGTTCACTTGGCACAAGAATTTATACTTATCTACATTAATTGGTTGTTAAGGCTAGCTCAACCCATTACACCCCTATTTTTTATTATAGGTTTTTAAGCTATCAAAGTGCCCTAATGGTTTTAAATACAAGAGAAGACAAATATTGATTTATGCATGATAAAACCCTAACTATGATATGCCATACTTCTCATCATCTACATGTGCAAAACATATACTGATTAGTTTAGACATAGTCAACCCAGACAAGTCCATAGTCAACAATATTTGACACACTGCACCATTATTTTCCTATTACACTCTTGTCTATAAATATCTTCTTATTTTTATTTTGTTTTTTCATTTGCATATTTTTTTTTCTTTGTCTTTTCCTACTTGCCACCTATCATAGTAAATGTAAATAAGTTCATGGTCAACAAACTATAATGCATTATATTACCATCCACTTATAGCGAACCTATCCATGTTTTATTTCTATTCTTGATCCTAACATTGATCTTTAATAGTCATTTCTTCTTTTAATTTTCATAGTAAAATAGTTATAACAATCAACTAAGATCAATGTGCAAGCTAAGTATATTCCTTCTCAATACTTTCCCAAAATAGTAATTTTCCATATTTAGTATTTTTTTGAAATCAAAATAGTTAAATATCGTATATCTTTAGCATTCTATTATTTCCATTTTTACACTTATATACATAATCACATTTATTATTTTATCAAAAATAGGGTAAAACATATTGGTGAACCTGAACCTTTATTTTAAAGCCTTTATTATTTCATTTTTATTTTTGTTTCATTTTCCTAAAACTATGTTCCAATAGTTTTAAAACTCATAAGAGCTATCATTTTTGGACAAAAAAATAATTATCCCTATGTGATGGTGTGGGGTGTAATATCCTAGTACTCAAGTAATTAGAAAACACTATATATGGCTTTTTGTTTTCACATACCTCATGGTATATCAAAAACACCTAGGGTTTATTTTTCATCCATAGAAAGCCTTCAACCATTTATTCTTATAGTGCATAGATAACTAGTTAGCCCTAACAAGTTACACTTAGCATACCCCATGAGATGGGATAATGTGGATATGGGTATGGTGGAATACTCCATAGTGTGTTCACTATTTATGATTGGGATCAATATAGTTTATAGCTTAAAAAGTAAACACACCTTTGTCTATTTTCACCCATTTTATTATTTTATTTGATACTTTTACATGTCATCCAAGAAGGTTACTTCTTCTTTTCATGTAAGGTGTAGTGACAGATTAAGTAAGGTTCAAATGGGGCATACTCAAATTCCTCTAATTTATTCTCCAATAGATGATGTATACACAATAATTTCAAACTTTTATTGATTACTAACACTTTGTATCTTGTAGGAACTTGTTGAGTCTCAATCTCTATGAGTGTATTCCTTAAGGGGTACACTGGGAAAGGGGTGGGTAGACCATTGGTGCTTCATAAGATTGTTGTTCTTTTTTCCACTTGATATCTACACATTAATCTCCTAAAACCATTTACCCTAAGCTTATTCTTCTTAATCTTATCCATTCTAGTCATTTGCCATGATTTATCCTTCTTTTTTTTGCCTTAATTACCTTCAGGATAGTCAGTTATACTAGGTTAACTAAGTTGACCCTATAAAATCTAGGGGTATTTCTCACTTTTTAGTTTTGGTAGCCTTTTTCCTAACCTAGTTCAGACCTAGTGAATTGTCCCTAAAAACATACAGTTTTGACTAGATCAACCCTTATAGATAACATTTCCATGAGGATTTAGGGAAAGATCCACATATATATACAAGTTCATTTCCAACCATTTGTAAGAAGAGAAGTGAATAAGAATAAGTGCGAATAAACATATGATTATTGACCATTCTACTTGAGAAGTAAAGGTTAGGGTTCCATACTTCCTTTGGAGATATGGATCTTGTCTTGTGGATAAGTCTTTTGGATGCTTAGATAGGTTGTGTAGCCTAGAGCTAACCTATCTTTATTATCATTACATACCAGGACAATCTCTTGTAAAGCACCTTGGCCAAGTGAGAGATTGAAGCTCAGTGGGTTTGTCTTCAAAAGCAAGTATTCCTAACTTTATTTCTCCTTTGAAAGAGTGGATAGATAATGTAGTTGTGCTTATCTTCCATGAATTATAATTATGTATACATTGGCTTGAGTATATGTCTTCTATACATGCTTAGCTTTTTTTTTTGTTTCTAACCCCCCACTTTGTGTCATAAGCTTTGGTGTGTACTAGATTATATTTACTTTCTTGTTTATTAGAATAAAGTGAACATTAAACCTAGGACTCTTTTAGGGTTGTTACATGATTGTGTTAGACTGTAGGCTTTGGAACCCTTCCTAACATGGTGTATTATTACAAATGATCCCATAATTAGGTCTAGTGGATCCCCATATTGGTCATGCCCCTACTTAACAAATGTATTCCCAATTGGAAGTGTAGGTATGCTCTATCTTCTCTGAGCTAGGATTGATTTATAGACATGATGCATTTTTGATTGCATACATTTTGGTCACCTGATGTGAACTAACCCTTATTGGATTTGTGTATCTTATTTCATTATTTCATCATTATTTTAATCATATATTTGACATACTATATTGACTCTGCTGACTCAGTATCTAACTTTTATGGTCAAGTTTTCAGGTACAGGTTATTGGATTAACCCTGTCAACCTAGTACAAGTTTTTAGACTTCCAAACATTCAATCCAAAATACTAGGTTGACCTAATCAACCTTATACTTTTTTAGACATTAGGTTCAACATACTAGGTTAACCTAGTCGAGCCTATACATTTTAAACACTCAACAACAAGTTTTTATAAATCTTAATCAACCTAGTCAACCTAGTTAGTAGAATTTGCAAGCATAAACTAAGGTTATTGAACAAAAATATTCATTCTTTGCATCTCTAGTCTAAAAAGGTTCCTTTATATCTCTCTATATTTTTCTTTATAGTCTTTTCTTTTACAGTTTATAGTCTTCAAAACTACCCTTGCACAGTCAACTAGATCAACCCTACTGACCCAGTTGTTTTATGTGTTGTCTGGATAACTAGGTCAACTCTATCAACCTTATTCATTTTTAGACCTTGTTTCTACAAAATAGGTTCAACCCTATCGACCTTGTTTTATATTTTTTGCATACATTATTGATTATATCAACATTATACCTTGTTTCAAATTTGGAATTAACCTTATATGCTAGTAATTAATTCACACTTTTCTTTCTTTCTGATTGCATTCTTAGAATAGATCAAATAGCTCAATTAGGTGGTTTTTCAATTAACCATTTAGTTCACTATTTTCTATTTTATGCACACATGGCTAAATCACAAAATCTAAATAATCATTTTAACATTTGTCTACCCAAGGCCAACCTACTTGGATTTCATCACTAAGGGGGAAGCCAATTTGATACTTTGGTCAAGTATAAATCATAGTTAATAGTATATTCTAGCTAAGCACCCAAAACATTTATTGTTGTGGTGTGTAAAGTGAGGGGGTAGGCCCTAATAACAAGCTTGTATCATTGTCACTACAGTTCCTTGCAGCCTAAACCACCTAAAACCATGCTTAGATTTCCATTTTATTTCCTTGCTTATAGCTAACTTCCCATCACATTTAAAATTATATCTTAATAATCTAATAAACATTCAAGTTGACCAATTAGTTAGTTATTTACTTTCCAAGTTGATTGATTTCTCTTTGCTCAATTGTATTTTGTATTACAAAAACTTTTATTAGCCAACATTGGTGCAAGGTTTTATGTTGTGTGCCTCAATTGTATTGGCCATCATTAATAGAATTGACTTTTTATTTCCTTTTAGCTATTTATTTTTAAATTACTTAAAAAATTTGTCTTGTTTCAATCCACAAATCTGTCATCAGTTTCTAAATTTCCCTCTCTACTATACTAGGTTGACCTAATCAACCTTGTACCTTTTTCTAGCCCCTATTTACTATACTGGATCAACCCAGTCAACCCTGTATAGTTTTCAGACTCTATCTTCTCTTTGCCAATCCCTATCCATTGTACTAGATTGATCCAGTCAACCCTGTATAATTAGCAGACCCTATTTTTATGCTAGGTTGACCCAATAGACCCTATACAATTTTTGTCATTCCCTATTTTATTTCTTTCTCATCTCTCTTTCTTTCTCTTCATCATGGACTTTCTATTTGATAACAATTCTAAATTATAGTCAACAACATGATGAATTTTACCAACCCTCATAGGGTCTTTCATAGATAGAGTCAGGCTCCTCTTTTGGATGTTAGTAATGTTCATATTTCCACTTGCATAATGAACTATGGGATACCTCCTAATACTTCTTCATGACATAATCCTCTTATCTCATTAGAAGACCAATTTAAATTAGAGTACACCCCTAAAATGTTCTTCTTTATCTCTAAATTTCATCAACATTGAGAAAAAGATCCTTCTAACATTTACAATCTTGTGATTAGGGGTCAAGTTGAAGATCCTCATTCACCTACTCCTATATTCTCAACTAAATTTAGGGGTACCACTTTCTTCTATTCTCAGACTCTTCCTTTGTTTATGACTCCTTATCATACCATTATCTCTTTTTCTCTTACTTCTTCCACCTCCATACCTAGTATACCCACTAACATGGTAGGTTCTACATCTAGTGGGCCTTTCATAAGATCCACTATCCTTAATATTTCCACTATTTCATTGTTTTCTACCCAAGTTAATCATGATACTAGTGCTTATTTTTCTCATTTATTCACTAGTCCATATTTTTCTACATAAATAACTTTTTTCACTAGTGCCTCACATTCTCATAGTTCCTCTCAAGATCCTATCAACACCAATAGTGGTACCCAATACACTAATACCAACTCTAATGCTTATAATAATGCTAATCAAACACATAAACTATTATTACAAACACTTAATCAAATGAATAATTTTCAATCTCATAACACAAATTAAATGATGAGAATGCAAAACCACCTTCTTCATCTTTAATCTCATCTTCAACTAGTAGCCTGGGGCATACATAACCAGAATGTTCCCCCTCCTCTTTAAGATTCTCAAGGCAATATCATTACTTAACCTCTTTTAGTCAATAAAACCATTAAACATCTCCAAAATGAACCTCTCACTACTCAAATCAATAACATTGATAATGGAAGTATCACACCTATAATTTATTATAATGGATCAATCGATCCCACCCTTCATATTAAAACATTTGAATATTTTTATAAGGATTGGGTCAAATTAAACACATTTTCCACTACCAAACTCTTAGCCAAAACCCTCACAGGTGATTCCTTAGATTGGTATAACCAACTTAGAGCTCATTCCATTACTAGATTGGAGGATTTAGTGAATGCTTTAGTCCAAGAATTCCAAACTAGTGATCTTCCTGAAAACACTTTGGCCCACTTCATAAACTACAAAAAAAATGAAAATAAAATTGCTCAAGCCTTTATTAAAAGGTGGAAAACTTTTTCAAATAAATGTAAACATAACATGGCTGATGACAATATTTTTCATCTCTTTACCAATTCCCTTTTTCCTAAACTTCAATATTAGGTCTGTACTATCTCTCCACGTACATTAGAAGAGGCTATTGAACAAGATAAATGATAAGATTTCCTTATGCATCAATTTAAGCCAACCTAACCTTATGTGGGTCCTCATATCTTACTTAAGAATAAAAATAGAAATGTTAGCAATGATGGTGTTACATATTCTTATGACACCATTCACAATGTTCAAGCTATCATTTCTACCCCTTCATCGGAACTAGCTCCCCTTACTCAACAATATACCAATCCTCATTTATCTTCACCAAATAAAATTAATGTTCATAAACCTTTATCCTTAGATTAATTGATTAAGCATCTACCTAAGCCTCTTCCATGAGATCTTAACCCTACCTATCTTATGAAATCTTGGTATGATCCTAACAAGTTTTGTTGGTTTCATGCTAGTTGGGTTCATTCTCATGAGACCTATAGAAAACTTCATAATTTAGGTATGGAATTTATTTTGGGTCCTAATTTTGATCATGATTATATCATCCAAAATCATTTACAAGCTTATGAAATTGCTTTTAAGGATTATAAATCACATGATAAAACTCAATCCTTAAATCAAGCAAACACTCATTTGGTTATATACAAATATCCTCTTCCTAATCATCAACCTATTCAAGACAATCAAGATAAAGACACCCCTTACACCAATAATTTTGAAAGTCTTGTTGAACCAAATTTTGAGGAGAATGTGGTTAGCATGACTAATATGCAAAGGGTGGTTGCTTTTATTGATTCTCAACCTATCTACACTTCTCCTTCATCTAGAACATATCATGTTATCCAGGATTCTTCTCCAACTCATTTAAATGAGTTGGGGAAATATGACCCTATTACTTTTGATGATATAATATCTAATTCTCCTTTGGATGACACTTCCTTTTCTATTTATACCACTCTTTCATCATCTTCTAAGACTAATAGTACTCAAAATTCTACTACCACTTATTCTACCAATTCTCAAAATCAGCTTGAATCAACTAATTCATTAACACAACATGATTTATAACCTTAGTCTAAACCTTATTATTCTTACCAACATGAATTTCAATGCATTTTGGCTCCTCCTTTGGAGGACCTCCTTAATCATTATGCACCTATATCTAACAACCTTATTATGGGTTATGATGAGTGGGATCCCATTGTGAACCTCACTAATATCCCATCCAAAGTCTATTTATTAAGCTTATGAGGACTTATCCTTATCATATAAACCATATTATACAACTATTATTCAAGATGAATGTCCCTCGTCCTCCTATAGTAGGATGGGAGGTAGCCTTATCTAGATCAAAGGATAGTATATTACAACAATGTGAAGAGATGTTTATCAATGTTGATAAAACTCTAGACACTTCTCTTTCCTTAAAATTTCTCATAGCTTCTATGATTCCCAACAAGATTTTTCTTCATGCAGATGATCCTCTCTTATTCATTAGTGTTTAAATAGGCAATATCCAAATTAAGTGTACACAGATTGATGAGGGTTCTGGCACCTATATTGCCTCTCTTAACTTTGTTAAAACTCTTAGATATTTAGAATGCAATCTCAAGTCTACATGTAACACCTGTTAAGGAAATGATAGAAGTAAAATGCCTCCTATTAGTTGTGTATGTCTTCTCATTACTATCCCACCTATCACCATTCATGTGAATGTGATGATATTTAAATTTCTCCTTTCTTATAACATCTTGCTTGGTAGGCTGTGGACTCACCGTATGAGAGTTTTTACTTCTTCCACCTGCCAATACATTAAATTCCCTCATAATGGATGCATTTATAGGATTCAAGGTGACACTAAACCTTATAATTTCAAATAATTCCAGGACCGTGGTGTCTTCAAGATTCCTACTCTTGAACCTTTGCCTAACATTCCATTATATGAGTCTTAACATCTTAATTTTTTTGTGAATTCAACTCAAGGTTATAATGGGCATCCTGAACTCATTGGGAACATTCTTACTAAATTATTATATTTTTATGATGTTTAGCTTGATGAACTTAATCTAAAAATTAAAAAAATTGATCTCTCACCTCATCTCTTCTCATAACTTATTGCTTCTTTACAGCCTCCTTGCGATGATATTCACATAGTCTTAACCAAGACTTGGCATTATATTCACTACTCTTCCTTAGATGATAATGTTATCCCTAATTGTGTCATTGATCTTCATACATTAGATTATGATGATGGTTATTCTTTAGATGATCCTCTCTTAGGTGGCCTTGTATAAGCTTGTGATGCCAAGATTATCTATTATCATTCTTATTTACTTGAGTTTTTTCATGTATCTTCCCATCTTCATTCATTTACAGTTCCTAATTTTAATATTTTTCCTCTTTATAATAGGGTATATATGGAACCAAAACCTCTAATTTCTGAGGATCCTTGTAGGACTATGCTCATAGATCATGCTATGACTAGACTTTACCATTTTGCTAGATTCCTTGATCACCATAGTTGGTTTACTCTTGATATTAATGAGACCCTCCTTAGACCTTCTATAGATTCTACTCCTCCCTAAGTAGATCCCTTTCTAGATCCCATTCCCATTCCTACTATAGTTAATCCCATTCTTACTCCTATAGTTGAGCTTATTCCCGTTCCTACTATTTCTGAGGCTACCCCTACTTCTCATCCCATTACTCCTTCTGTTGAGCCTAGTTACATTCCTCTTCCATCACCACCTTCCCTTGGTCATGGTTTTCTTGCCTTGCCTAAGATGACTCCTCTACCCACCAAATGGGTTGATGAGTGTTTTTTGGCTTCTTTCACTCTTGTTATACCTCCTTTTATGAGTGTTTCTCATAAAACCACTCACAAGCATATCTATTATTTCCATGGGATAAATAATCATTATTCTACCCATTGTCACAAGTTACGACAATATATTGCTACTTTACATCCTTCCTCTCCTACCTCAAATAAAGCCACACCTCCTTGAAAGGTTCTACCTGAATATGTACCTAAGTATGATGAGGTATATTATTTATGGCACCAATATGGCACCCATCACACTGATCATTGTTTCATCCTTAAATAACACCTTAAGGATCACCTTATATCTATTTTCAAACCTTCTATTCTTCCCATAGGTCATTCCCATAAAAAGGCTCCTCTTTGTTCTCCCATGGCTACACATTTAGTGGTTCCATCCCACCTTGTGGTCCCTTTTGTGTCTCTACCCATGATTCCTTCACCTGTGGACCTTCCTTCACCCATGGATCCTTATCCCTTGATGATTCTTGTATCTCCCTTAGAGTTCACTAGCATGGATTCTTATGAGCATCCCTTACCTAATTTTACTTATCATGATCCTTTGATCATTCCTAATTTTTTAGTTGAGGAGATTAGAAGAGAAGTCTTTTCCTAGTTTTTAGCAAACATTGATGAGACATTAGTAACAATTCGTATCTAGCTTCTTAAATATTAATCTGATGTCTTGGATAATGTGTGTGGGTATATTTATCAATTCTTATGAGCACATGCATGGTGCATTTACATTTACATTTTGTTTGGACATGTGCTCCAATTTCATTCTTATCTATTGATTATATCATTTGACATTATGTCAAATTCATATTTTTCTTAGATAGTGATTATTTACTATTTGGTACTATATCTTGCTTATATTTTCATCTATATTCACATATGATTGTCTTTCTTTATCATTTATTTCTCTTTTTTTCTTGATTTTTTCTCAAAACTCTCTCTTTTTGTGTCTTTATGATTATTTTTTGTCTTATCTCTATTTTTCATAGATAATTCTCATTATGACTTTGTTATACAAAACCTATTCCCTTTGGTCATTGTCTCCTTTTAACATGTGATCAGTTAGCACATGATACATCTCAATATACTTTCCTTTCATTGGTCCACCTTTGGATCTCCTTTTTCCCTTCTTCCTTTTTCAAAAACTAAACATATACATGATTGAGACTTTATATCACATGCTAGTTTATTGTTAGGCCTAAGTGTCCTAGTTAGTCTTTGTCTTTGGTTACTTAGCTTCCTTTATCCTTAGCCTAAAACTCATTTATTTGTATCACTACATCTCTCATTTTTGGTCATTCCAAATTTGTATGGAGGAGGAATCTTAAAAAGCCATAAAAATGTTAAAAGCCAAATCATTTAAACAAAAGACAATGATCTAAAAGGAAAAATATTCTTAAAATTCAAATCACACTAAAAGACATGATTCAAAGCACATCTACTTATAGTTGAAGCTCAAAATCAAAATTTGGCCTCACAATAGAGCTAAGGTCTTTTAGGGTATAGTAGGCTAGTAGATTAGAAGAGGAGAATAAAAAAATCTTTTAGTGCTACCTAATTTCTCATGCAAAGTACCCAATATTCATAGTAGATTGACACATATGTAAGAATACAACCATTTCTTGAATTTTTCATACTTTCAAACTTGAATTAGTGTGATAAATTTAAGACCAATCTTTTACCAATTTTGTTTTTCTCTTATACTTCCCAATGTGATATAGTATAAATAATTAACTTCATTAAATTTTTTTTTATACCATTTGTGCCCTTTTACATACCTTACATTTTATTACATTGTTTTCATACTTCTCCATGTGAATTAGTATTATTTTACTTGTTTTAATTTGGTGAAAAATTCTTTCACTTTGGTTTCAAGAACAAATTCCTTTTTACCATCTTGTTTTGCCAACCTTTGGTTCTTTATACTTAGTAATATTTTTGGTATTACACATTTCCCAACTTGAAATAGTGTGTAGTACATTTTTTGACTGATTATATTTTTCCAAGTCTTTATGCCTATTTATTTTTAACCATGCATGTGTTTTTTATAATGCTATAAAATAAACTACATCTCATATATTTCCTATAGCATATACAATAAAATATAAATACATGTGTTATAAATAAATATATCTAAAGAATCCATAACCACAATCATAATGGCAACAACATACACAATCAACAATAATATTCCAAAATGATACATCATATATACATCTCATGAGTCTTGATACATCCAACTCTATGGCTGAACCCTATCCTATATATCTCATGGCCTAGCCATGCTACCTACTGAGACCTTAGTCTAACTCCTTTGAATAATATGCTATAAGGAGGCCATCTAAGATCTCAATCCATTTACCAATCCCTATAGATGCACTATCTACACCTATGTTTATGCCAAATTGGTCTAGGTTGTTATATGAGCCTATATCAACTTGGTTTGCATCACCATATGTGCCTATGTAATGTATGTCACTAGATTCAGATGTGAAACTCTCTCCTCTACCAAGGCCTACTATGTCCATGTCTCACTTACACCCATCTTTGTTGGTGGTTTCATCTTATCCCTTTATGCTTGTATGTGCCTCACTTCCTCCCTTGCTAATCTAAACCAACTCACCTAAGTTGGGGAAGATGGTACACTTGGATCCTCTAATGCAATAGGGTCATATGGCTGTAGAGTCTCATCTAGGATGTCATGGAGTGATCCCCTCATAAAGTACCCCCATCTCTCCTCCTCATCCTTAGCAATGCCTAAAAAATCAAACCTAGATAGATATTGGATCATTATCATATCTTACAATATCTATATACCTCTAGTCTCTATTTCAAAATGAAAACTTAAGAAATAAATTAATCATCTGTTACCTGTTTGTGTCTCAACCACTATGGTCTCACCATCCATGTGACTGCCTAGCATAATCTCTCCATTTATGAAACCTCCTAATACCTCCTCTATATGTCATCTCTTTAGCTCAAATTTAGCTAGCATGGCTCATATCCACCTTAAACTATGCTTGAGTGGTCTTTTTATCATCCATATCTTCTCTAGCTCACCTATTGGGTCCTCAGGGATGGTGATAGTATCCACTCTCTCTTACTCATCCTAACTTCATTGATATTGTGTCTTTAGTGGTCATATCTCATCTTGTTATGGAGCTGGTGGTGGTATCTCTAGTACCACTACCTCCACATCTATCTCCTCTTTCTCTACTCCCTATCATGCTCATCTTATCTATGGCCACTCATGATGTGAGCTAAGTGTTAACCTCATCATTGATGGCCCTCATCCCCTCCTACCTCATATCTCTCTCACATGCTAAGCCCACTACTTAGACATCAATATTAGTGCCACTAGATGAGGTAAGCCCATCTATCCTAGCACCCATGACACCAAAAGTGGTTCTCTCCACCAAATATAGTGTCAAATAATCTTTGTTCTCATTATAGTTGGTATAACTATGTACCAACTCAGCCATGTAGTTTATATGTCTCCATATGGTTGTCACACTATGTATGCACATCTCACAGTATATGGTGATAACACATGGGGCACATCCCATGCTACCTGGTCCTCTCTCCATATCTACACCCAAGGTGACCTATCATCGACTACATGGGGTAACCCAGCTGGCTGATACATGAGAAATCTCTCATAAATCTAAGTTGTCAATAATATGATTGGTCGTATAGACCTCTACCCTCTGACTAGTACCTCATATGGATCATGTATGATCTGGACCTAGATGATAGAACCAAGATCATATAGTATGCCCTCTTAAAGAATCCTCTTATTTAAGGCTATCATGAATAGTGGTACCTTTCCATCTGACTTGTGACATAGAAATCATTTGTCACAAGTCCTATCATAGCCTTTTAGATATCTAGAATCTATGATACATACACATTAAACATACTAACTTGCCTACCTTTTACTATCATATCCAAGCTTGTAACCCACATGGCTAAGGCTCACCTCCCCTCCAAGCTATTTAGTATGCCTATAGTCACTAGTGCTCCTACTATTGGTAGCCCTAGGAAGGCACGACCATATTCCAACATGATAGCTACATCTACCTCTACCACATCCCCATCTACCTCCCATCTGAAGGTATTAGTCAATCATTCCCAACATCCAAGGAACATGACTAATAGATCTAAACTCAAGGGAATCCTACATATGTTAACTATCCCTCCTAGGCCTACAAATACTAGCCTATCTCTATCACCTATGGTAAGACCCTTTAATAGATTTGGTAGCCAAGACTATATACCAATCTCTAGAACTAGGGTTGTCCTTTCAACCAAGAAACAAGAAAATATGTATTAGATCTTCCATGTCATATATAGTCAAAATGCATTATTTTTACAATTTTCAATAAAAAACAAGCCTAAATTACTTTAATTCATTCATTTTTACCTATTTTTAGCCTATTCAGTCCTTTTTTCCCTTGGTCTTTTCAGGTTATTCTATCCCTCTTTCAACCTTTTGCATGCATTTTTGTACACTTCTAGTTCTTTGGTCAACCTAGTTTGACCAAAATTTCCCTTTTTTAGCTTAGTTAACGTAAAAATCTAAGTCAAACCTCTTATTTTCCCCTCCTTAGTATTGCATTGTCATTCTTGACTTTTTGGATCAATTGGCAAACTATACTAGGTCGATAGTCTATAAAATGTATAGGTTCGACACACACCTACTAGGTTAATAATACGGATTTTGACTATTTTCAGTCTATTGGGTCGACTGGGTTGACCTAGTTATTTTTAGCTATCGACCCCTTACATTTTCCTAAAAAATTTCCTTTTTTCCATTTTCTTCCTAATTCCTCTAAAAGCATTTCCCATTTTGTTATTTTCTACCTATAGAATCTAATTTTTCTTCATTTTGACATCTAGAAATGCTAAAAATTACATTTTTATAAAAAATCACTAAATTCAACAAAATACTAAAAAATTGGCTTAAGATTCATAATTGCATACTTTTAGTGCACCCATTGTGTTAGGTGTGGAACCTAATTATCTACCAAGATCAGAGGTTAAAATTATGATGTTATTTTAGTTATGTTTTGATCCTATTCTTTGAATCCCCAATGGCATGAGGGGTTAAAATTACCTTATTAAATTGTAATTTTGTATTCAATCTAGGCCATTAATTAAAGGATCCCAGCTCTAATGGTAAAGGTTATGTTTAGGTGTTTTTACCTTAAAATGTATTGATATATAGATGAGATCTATGATTGTAAAAATAATGAAATATTATACACATAGAGGAGGTAGAAAAGGTAGAGAGATATAACAAGGTTTGTTATAGGATTTTGTTTCTCCCTTGTATTGTTGGAAATAATATACTGGGCAAGTTTGGTGGATGTATCCCATTTTGGATGAACCATGTTAAATTTGTCATCTCCTATTATGTGCATGTTTATGTTTATTTTCTAAATTTTTGATTAATTCATTTCATACTTTTTGTGTATCCAATTTGGGGATAGATTTGGGTTTTAATTTATCCTAACTCGTTGTTGCTCCTAAAGCTCCTACTCATCTAGCATGTTGTCTCCTCACCATCCTGGCTTATTTTTTATCTAGAGCTATTTTTTCTCTCTTTCACAAGTTAAAATGACTTCTCTTTCCCCTAATTTAAAAACACTTTTCAAAATTCAAATTCTTCAATTATTTTCTTGTATATTCCTTCTTTTGCATATATCTTTGTTTTTACTCATCCATTTTTAAAACCATAAAATGTATTGGATTCATGATGATGTAGGGAATATTTTCCTCTACCATATGCCTATTTTCCATTTTTTTAATTTTTGGCTATTTTTTACACTAACTTCTATAGGTTCACCTAGTGTTCTTCATATTGGATGCCTTCATATCTCTTACAATCTACTTCTTTATCTACAACACTAAGGTAAGTAAAAGTATGTGTTTTTTAATTATGTCCTTTCATTTATCTTATTTTCTACTTACTATTCTTTACTTAGAATCAACATTGTGTGTTATCATGTTTTATATCCTGAAGCACCATCCCATGTTGCACTTATGTGACACGTGATGAGCTTCGAGTGGGGCATATGTATACACATAATATTTTTAATCTTTTATTTATTACTAAAAATTTTATCTTGTAGGAACTTATAGACTCTCAATCTCTCTGAGTGCATGCCTTAAGGGGTACACTAGGAAAGGGTTGGGTAGACCATTGGTGATTCATAAGATTGTTGTTCCTTTTGCCACTTTCCATCTACACACTCATATCCTAAAACCATTTACCCTAAGATAATTCTTCTTAGCCTTATCCATTATAGTCTTTTGCCATGATTTATCATCCTTTTCTTACCTTAATTTCCTTTTGGACAGTCGACTGTACTAGGTCAACCCTATACTATCTAGGGGTATTTTTCACTTTTTGGGTTCATTAGCCTTTTGACCGACCTAGCTCAAACCTAGTGAATTATCCCCAAAAACATACAAGGTTCATTGGGTTGACCCTGTATAGCCAACATTTTTGGAAAGATTTAGGGAAAAATCCACCTATATACACAAGTTCATTTACAGCCATTTATAAGAAGATAAGTGAAGAAGAATAAGTGTGAATGAACATCTGCTTATTGACCATTCTACTCAAGAAGTAAAGCTTAGGGATCCATACTTCCTTTGGAGATATGGATGTTGTCTTATGGAGAAGTTTTTTGGATGAATAGATAGCTTGTATAGCCTAGAGCTGATTTGTCTTTGTTATCCTTACATACCACAACAATCTTGGGAAGCACCTTGGCCAAGGGAGAGATTAAGGCTCGATAGGTTCATCTTCAAAGGTAAGTATTCATAATTTTTTTTCTCCTTTGAAAGAGTAGATAGATAATGCATTTGTGGTTCTCTTCCATGCATTAGGATTCTATATACATTGACATGAGTATATGTCTTCTATGCATTCTTAGTTTAGTTTGTTTTTTTGTAACCCCCCACTTTGTGTTACAAGGTTTGGTGTGCACTAGATTAGATTTACTTTCTTGTTTATTATAATAGAATGAATATTAAACATATGACTCTTTTAGGGTTATTATGTGATTGTGTTAGACTGTATGCTTTAGAACCTTTACTATCATGGTGTATTATAACAAGTGATCCCATAATTGAGTCTAGTGGATCCCCATATTGGTCATGTTCCCGCTTAAAAAATGTATTCCCAATGAAAAGTGTAGGTATGCTCTATCTTCTCTGAGCTAGGATTGATTTATAGACATGATGCATTTTTGATTGCATATAGATGACATAGATATCATTGATCATTATGATGATGTAATCCTTTGAAACTATATGACATTAAAGATGATGTTGTTGATAAAAGTGATAATAAAGATAATGAAACTATGTATGATAATCTTGAAATCTATAATACATTTGATCCAAATGAACCTAATGGAAAAGATCTTGATAAATTATCTTTTATTATTTATTTTTTAAGACCTTCAACAATGTCCTAAATAAGTAGATAAGTTTTTCAAATTAATTCTAGCACATAGAAATATACATCAAGCATAGATTGCTTCATTTTAAGAAATTATTTTCAAAGTGGTTAATCCTTCTACTTCTGGTATTTTAGTTACTACTATTTCTACCATTCCTATTTCAACCCATACATTTACATATGTGCCATAATCCTTGGGCATAGGGGGCATCACTTGATTTACAACATATTAAAATTCATATATCTATAAGGGCATCATATACACCTCCTATTATCACTACACAAGGTCCAATTCCAATTTTGCCTTATGTACCTTCTCTTGAGAAAATTATATTAGCCTTGCATGCTAAATATTTTAAGTAGGATAAGGCATCTCTAAAGATACTCATGTAATATATAATAATACACTACTTAATAATCCTTTGGTACTTTAAATATCCTTGTACCCACTACCAATAAGCTTTATAGCACTTACGATACCAATTTATGAGGGTAAATGGGATCTTAAGCAACATCTTCATTCATTCCATGCATAATATTTAGACTATGCTTACAATGATAAATTACTCACTAAAATATTTCCAAGGAGTCTAAAATGCTATTTAAAGCTATCAATCCATTGGAAGATCAATTATTAGCACATTTCTCAATAAACATTGATGAAAATTTATCTTATGCACAAATTACTAAACTGAATCAAGGGCCAAATAAGCAAATTAGTGAATATGTTATTTAATACAATATTATGATAGAAAATATTACCAAATATATGCAAGACAATTAATTTTAATATTATTTTACTCAGGTCTTGGTAACACCACTCTATGAATTAACAATGTTTGAAAAATTCATAGCTTTCAATGAGTTATGTCATATAGTCAAAGAAATGGAAGTTAAGATTCTAGCATTAAAAAAATTAAAATATGCACCAAGTGTTCCTTCTACATCAAATGTCAAGTTATAAAGTAATCCAAACTACAAATTCAAATGAAATGAAATCAAAAATGAAGAAAAATTAATACTAAATGCAATATCACAACCATCAAATAAGCTTCAATTAACATCTCCACCTAGGAGGCAATTTACAAGGTTACCACAACCTCCTCGTGTCTTGTTAAAACAACTTATTGATTGTAATATCATAATTTTACCTCCTCCATTTGAACTTGATTGACCGAGCCTCAACCTAAAAGCCTTGACAGTTATGCATATTATGACTATCATAAATGCATTAAACATTATACAAATAAATGTTACAGGCTAGAATGTAAGATACAAGATCTCATTGATGATAATAATGTTGAGGTAAGCACACCCATAAAGGAATTTATACCAAAATATAATGATAATTCAAATCTTAAAAACTTTAGCAATTTTGTCCCAAATCATGGTAAAGTTGATAATAAAGATAACTCAAAATTACATCACACGTATAATGTGCATCTTCCTCCTATGTCATACGAGCATATAATATATGGAATCATCAGAATGTTTATAGGTAATTATCACAACACCCAATAATCACATTTTATGATAGTGAAATCAATTATGATGATTCATATAGGCATGTACTATTTATTAGATCATAAATTAACCAACAACCTATTCAAAGTGTCATGATTGATAATGAATCAAGTGAAAATGCATGTATAATGACATTAATTTATAGTCTTATATACACAAAGAAATAATTAGAAGATACATCAAAGGTATTCAAATAATTCAATGAGAATATATAGGATGCCATTAGGCAAATAGTATTACCTCTTAAATTAGGTTTAATGATAGTGGAACCTACATTTATAGTCTTATCAATTACAGGGGTATTCAACATGTTATTATGATGCTCTTGGATATAGAATATTTGTATAGTACCATATATGGTACATATATGTTTCAAGTGGTTAGAGTTCAAGGCATCCCATTTGAGTACCCTCTATAAGTAGTGGTATCTCATCATCCTCCTCCCCCCACCACAATTATGTATGGCACCTGTTCATGAGCACCATAAAAATGAAATCAAGGTACATAATCCATATAATATTACAAGGATAATTAGTGCACCCATTAAAGAGAATAATTTATATTTAATTGTAGCATAGATATAAAAAAAATACATTTATATCAAAGGAAAAAGTTATACCTTCCTAAGTAGCAAGTTTCACATCAAATAGCTACATAAAGTTCAAATAAATATAAATCCTTTATAGTACATCCCAATATAATTCCTAAGATAATTCAGTATATTCTATAGTAAATAAAGGTATTTATATAGTATAATTCATTAATCATGTACCTTATCTAGGTACACATATGGTAACTAATTCTATAAGCAGTGATCATGATAGTTATGATATATCACTTGATGTTTTTTAAAATTTAGATACTGTTGTACCCAACACCTCTAATTTTTTCATAAGGAAATGGGGACCCACTTTTTTTAGAAATATGATATTAATAGGGATTATTTTTCTTATCTTTATGCAAAAATTAGGAAATAAGACATTTTACTTTTCTAGTAGGATGATATTGGCATCGTGTTTATGAGACTAATTTATGTATTGCAGATGAATTCTTCAGGTTAATTCTTTAGACCTTCATGCAAAATTATCTTTTTGGATGTTATGTTTTAAGAATTTTTGGTCCTATTTTCTTTCAATATTATTGTTTGGTAAGTCTTATTTTTGTTGATGAAATTTTTGCAGATTTTTTCTCCAAAATAGTTCTCCCAAAATAATTCGGCTTATGGACTCTTTGCCTTAAGGATTGTTGGACCACATACACTTCCCTAACACAAATTTCCTGATGGATTATCTCTTTGAACCTATCCAAAATTACCCTTAATGAATTTTTAAAGTGCCCTTAGACCTTTACAAAGTAGATCCTTTGGTATTTTTGTCATGGACAAATACCCTACAAAGTAGACCCTTCAAACTATTGTCAAAATACCCTTCGGCATTTTGGAATTGCCCTTGAGAGATTTTGAAATGTCCTTTTTTCCTTTTTGAACCTACGCTTTGGCCTTTTTTAAGTAGATAATTTAGGAAATATTTTGACCCAAAGTAGACCCTTCAAATTATTTCTACTTACCCTTTAAAACCTTCAAACTAGCCCTTCGGCCTTCCCTGAATTGACCATTTAAACCCTTTTGACCACTTATTTTTAGGGCACATAACCTTTGGGATTTGTGCAAAATACCTTTCAAAATTATTATTTCAATGCATTTATTCTTTGGGATATACCTTTCAGGTGTTTATCCCTATCCCTTGTGTCATGAACCAAAGTGCCATTTGGCCTTTATATTTTAATCCAATTGTCATGAACCTATCCTTTGGGTTTGGTTAAACCTACCCTACCTAATCTTTATCTTAAGTTGTGTTCCATTTTCCAAGTGGCCACATACACTTAAAATATTTTGAAAATGACCTTCTGGCCTTTATGGAATATCCAAATGACCTTTTTCTTTTCTAACATACCTTTCAGGACTTCTATCTCAGGGCTTTTGTCATGTAACCAAATTCCTTTAGACATTGTATCTGAGAGAATATGCCCCTTCATGTTAAAGGCACATACCCTTTAGGTTTTGTGAAACTTACCCTCTGAAAAATTTGAAGTGACCCTTAGCAATACGAAAGTCCCCTTCAAAGATCAAATGTGCCCTTCAACCCTCTGAAATTACCCTTTGGGACCTTTGAAGTGACCCATAAACATATGTAAGTACCCTTCAAGAAAATAAAAATTACCCTTCAGAGAGTTTGAAAATACCCTTTAGCGATGAATTAGACCTTTAGAATAAATCTTTCAAGACGTATGCCCAACTAAAAGACTCCTTTAGAATAATTGTTGTGGATACTTTGTTTGAAATAATTCTCCTGAGGGAATTATCCATAGACATTGACCTGAAAGCATTTTTTTGACATTATACCCCAAAGAGATTTATTACAAAGAACACTATTAAAATTGTGCCATACTTAGCCAAACAAAGATAAAATACTTCCTATTTGATAAATACTAAGGGCCCTCTACCAACCCAAGCTAACAAATTTGAAATAAAGACAAAGTGAACATTGCATATTTATATCACACAAACTAGTATTCAATGTAGGATCTTTTATAGATAATATGTAGCCATTGAATCCATAATTTTCATCCAAGTTAACTTATAATCAAAGCATATTCATTTCTAGCAGTGATTGAGAGCCCTATCTCATATCTTGAGAATTCTGAGTATAACAGTGACTACTCTAAGAGCCGAAGTGATTACATAATAATTAGTATATCAAATGAAACTATAGCAGCTATGGCTTCCACATTTAGGAAATTTTGAGTAAAAAATCTCCATTTATATTCTCAATTAAGGATTCTACAAATTTCAAGGACACTATCTTCAACATAGAGATATTTCAAAATAAGTATTATAACTATTCGTAACTCTGGGATGCTATTGATTCAATGGACATGTTTTCATTAGATGATGAAATGATACTAGTAGAAAGGTATTTCATTAAATAAATTATAGTATACAAACACCAAATATTTCATTTCACTATGGCCAAACTAGAAGTTATGCCTTGCATAGACCTTCTTAGGGATTTATTCTTTTTTAGGAAAATATCACAAGATATTTACTTACTACATTATCATGGTGATACAGTGGTCACATACATCTATAGAGATGATTTTCAAGGGTATCTATCTTTCATCATACCATATGTCTACTATGATAAAACCACTTGGGTGCAATTCAATGCAGAGACCTCAATCCCAAAGGTGCTCTCCTTATGGATACTCCTAAACTAGTCTATCAACTGGCAAGGGAAGAAGTTGAAGGGAGTGATTTCAATTAAAAAATTTAGGATGATAAAAATGGATAGGTATGGCTTTGCTTAATAGATTATATGGTATGCAAAACATCCATTTTATAAATTTAGATCGGGTACCATTGCTATATATGATGCCATCACATGATTTTGCTTATGCCCTTGGGGAAGTAATTAGTTTGAGATTGAGATAAAAAATTATACATAAGGATAAATGTCCCACCTCCATTGTGTATTTATTCATAATCTCATATATAATGGATGTAGGCATGGGGACATGCTACAAAGACCTAGGCACATTATGGTATCTAGCCATAGATTGCATAAAAAATATAATTTGTGACCACTACAAACTCATGCATATATATGCTTACCAGAAGCATATGGTTAGGATATGTGAGGATATTTACCTGTAGGTATGGAAATCCATTCATGGCTCACCTATGCCTCAACTTGGGGAAATCATTCTAAAGAATTTGAGCAAAAAATGACACTACTCCCTGGACCTAGATTTTACTATCATCATGGTCTGGGGAAATAAATTTGAGCCCCTATGTCTCCTAAAGTATGTACCAGATAAGTTCTCTAAATAAGAGATTAATTTATAGTTATGGAATAGCATTGAGGAGGATTTGGCAAGGTAGAAAAAGGGCTTATACTTTGAAGCTTAATTTCAATTGACAAAATAGTATAACAAATAAGGAAACATCTTAGAGATATAGGAGGAAAGTGAAATCATTATGGCTTCCCCATAATGGAATGCACAGATTGGGACCCACATGGGCTCATCTAGAAACATATTTGTGGTTTCAATATTCCTTATTTCCACCATATTTATTGTTATTATTTTATTTTTATGAATGCAAAATCAGATAAAGTAATATTTGAATGAGCATAGCATGTTGGGCTATAAGAGGATCATTCAAAAATGGTCCAAGTTGAACCTGATATTTCCACTAGGGAGTTAGATATATGAAGATATCTATTTAAAGGATGGTAGAATTTATATTTTTGGATAGGAAAATATAGAGAATAAGAAGCTTCCTCATCCCAAAGACTTCCACTAAAATTGAAATTGAAATTAGTGAGGAGAGAGCCTAGGCTCCTTAAGCCCAATACAAAGAGATGAAGAGAAAGAGGAGATATTATCATCTTGGAATTTAATGAGGAGGAAGATAAGATGTAATAAATTCTTGATACCATCACTAGTCAAGTTCTTATGACTACCCCCCATGTATCTATTATTTCATCTATTGGGGTAGCTACTTCAAAAGCAACAACATCCACCTCCCAGGGCTTTCCAATTCAATAAAAGACCCCTTTGGTCTATAAAAGAAATCCCAAGACTCACATAGTTATCCCTATAGTGTATAAATCTCAAGGCTTGTCTACTCCACCTCTAAGTTCACATCCATCAAGAGAATATGAAGCTATCATCAAGGACATAACAAATGATTTAGATGAAGAGGTTGAGTTGGAGACAGCCAAGGATATGAGTCTTTAGGTTAACCCCATTGAGCTTCATATTTAAGGTAATCAGACCTTTTATAGTTTTCTTTTGACTTTAATTTATATTGTTGATTAGATACCCATCTCTTTTGTGGAAGTTCCCATTCCCTCTACTGCATCTACCCCCTTTTTTCCTTCCACCTCTACATCCATTCCTTCCATTTCCATAACCACCATTGATCCTTATGTTATCGCTACCACACCATTTCCCATGGTTATTCCCTCTATACCCACTAACACTTCTACTATGAGAGTTCTAAAAAATAATAGGGCTACTAGGAAAGTGTAGACTACTCTAGCCACCCCGCAACTTCATGTTCAATCTACACAAATCTCTCTTCCACTCCCCATTTCCACTTTCATAAAAAAAACCATAAAAACTAAAAAAAGTAGGGGATGGAAGGGCAAGCCTCAAATAGTTGTAGTCCACCCACTCCCTCAAGTTGGAGGAGTGGACTAGCCAAAAATAATATGGCCTTCCTTGACTGATGTCTTGACAAAGGCTAGTAAAAAGTAGAAGAAAGTAGAAAAGGAGGCCAAAAAAGAAATTTTTATTAAAACCACTGATATACCACTCAACATTACACCTTGGGCCATGGATTTAAGGAGTCAGTCTTCTCAAATACTGAGTTATAAGGTCACTGAGCTCCCCTCTATGTCCACTTTATTTGACCCCCCAATTAATATAATACAAAGAGTAAAAAAGAGAAAATTTGAAGCTGACTAAGGTACAAGCATCATCCTTGAAGAATGAGAATTGGTATTCTCCATCACTAAGAGGTAGCATAGGTAGATTTGGAAATTTTTATACTACAGTGGTCATTCATGAAGTCACAACATTAGCTCGACAAGATCTAGAAGAGGATGTACAAGAATTGCAAGCATAGATTAAGCAGTTCAAGGAATAATATAGCACAGTGCATATTCCTACATGTGTTAAAGTTGAGGTTTGAGAGGCCTCATATAAATGTTACAATTCCTTAGAGGACATGTAATTTATGAAGGTTGAGATGTCACCTCATGTGAACCAATCAAATAAACTTGGTAGCTCTTTGGTTCAAGATAGTGCCAATCTTAAAATGCTAGTTGTCTACATAGGCAACTCATTGTATAACCATATTAACTTAATGACCTCACTCAAGGCACCTAATGCCCTAAATATTGTTGTCATTAGACATGGGGAGATAAAAGGTGGTTGAAAGCAATTTTGGATTTAATTCTAGAGTACTAGGCACATGAAGCTCAACTCCTCCAAATTCTAAATGAGCTAGAATTGTCTACGGCAAGAGATTTTATGGGCAAATTGATTAGTATAGTTAAGTTTGATAAAATTATCCAAGAAGCCACTGAGAAATTCAAATAGAGCATATAAATATTGGAAATATAAAGAATAGAATTAGAGTTAAGAAAATTTAGGAGGAAGGTGACTGAAGTTGAGATTTTTAGGAGTAAGTTCCAATTAACTAAAGATGAACATGCAAGACTCATCAAGCAAACCAAGAGACTCCACCAACCATAATTACTTAACTTAGAAATTATTTTCCAATAACATGAGGCAATGCACAAAGTCTATGAGGATAATGAGGTGAAAAAGAAGCACATTTTTGGTAGTGTTTCTTTATCTTCAGCTTCTAATTCAACTTCCACTCCTACTAAAGCCCATGCAACGCTTCAGACAACACAACCTTAGTCTTATACATGTACAACTCATGTAGTAGGATGTATATTTATATTTTCCTTGTAATTAGACAAATAATTATAAAATTGACTTTGTATTTTCTTGTACATGCACATGTTTCATACTTTTTTAAAGTCAATTTATCTATTTATAGATTTTTTTAGCTTTTGTTAGATGGTTTTAGACCATAGTTAGAACTACACATTCTAACTACCACATGTAACAATCATGAATAGACTTGGAGGATGAAGCAACCCCTTCCCCAAGATCTATAAATACAATTGTACCCCTAAATTTATTTTTGTCAAAAAAATTTGGAATATAGAGAAACAATCAATTTTGATCATCAACAAAGTGTCTTGAGTATTTTCTTTCCCATTTCATGCAATTGATTGTTATTTCCATGGCTATGTGATTCAATAAATATTTAGTGTGATATAACTACAAATAGATTCTTGATTGCTTTGATTAATATGTTAATCCTAGATGTGAAATAATTATTTAAGATTGGTGGATGTATTGATTAAAATAGTCAAGTTAGATTGAATCATATTTCTAGATGTGTACTGGTGTTTTCTTGGTGTAGTTTTCTGAGTGTGTGTTATAGCTGCCTTAGATAATTCATTATCTTAAGCCATAATATCCTGATTGAAGGGTGTGTAGTAGCTACCCTAAAAGGAGAAAATTTTGTTTGAGACTTGTAAACTTCCTCTCTGTTCCCTTAGACTTCGTAACCATGTTTGATTATATGTGTGTTATTTTTTGCTAGCAATATACATTTATTTGAGAAAGCATAGGTCTATTCAGAAACCAACTAGGGGATTAATTCTAAAAGACCACAAAGCCTTCTTCCCTACCCTACCTTACCTTCCTTTTTTGTATTTTTTATTAAGGTCTACCTACTCTAGATTATAATCCATTCATCCATCTAACTCACATAGGAACTCACTTTGTTATAAAGCCACAACTCTATCCAAAAACCTTGTTAACAACTTGCATACCCTACCCACTATTTCATCAACAAGGTGTCAAGGACCGCATACCTAAAAATCATGCCCTAGAGTGGATTTTACCTCCATTAAGATCCTAAAATGTTAGAGGTTACCTTGTTACGACTATGATATGCATAAAAACCACATCAATAGTTTCACTAGCACTAAAAGGATGACCCTAAATTTCCTCCCAATAATAGAGGTTAGTTCTTATGTAGAATTGCACTGGAGTCACCCAAGAGAGTGACCAAATCCAATTCCTAGGTTGGTTTATTAGTATCACCCTTAGCAAGCCATAAGAGACCTAGAGCTATGCCAATAGCTCTAGATTAGAATAATCCACCTCTATTAGGGCACCCTTTACCTGTAAGGAACCCTTTGCATGTTAATCAATGAATGGCTCTATAACAACCCTAGCTAGTTGAATCTACCATTGTCATCCCAAGGGACATGCATGATTCACCCTAAAGCCCTAAAAAATATCTATCATCCTTTTCTCCTTTAGGGCCAAGGACCACAAAATAGCATATTAAATCTATTAAAGCTACTTTAATGTTAATGAATGTAGTTGATTAGGATGTTGCATGTCAATTATTCTCTTTTACTATAATGGATGTTTCTTATGATTGGTATTTGAATCTAATAGAAAAATCCATTATCAATTGGAAGGTTTGTCAAATAGATTTTATTGTGTAGTTTGGATGGGTCACCAATCTTGGATTGGTATATCAACACTTCACCAGCATGAAGAGGGAACCTAATGAGGCCATCCATGATTTTCATGCAAGATGGTAAAATATATATAACTAGTTGATTATAGGGTACAAACCATAACCGATGTTAGCATTAGATATGTACAAAAATTCTTTAGATCCCATTACCACTATGTTCTTGAGAAGATCACCTACTATCAATACTTTGGTGTTAACATTCAAATAATCCATTAGCATCAATAGATAGCTCAACCTGTAGACACATGGGGTACTTACTATTAGCAATGGATTCTCAGTGCTCAATCTAATACCACATGTGAAGCAGAATGTTCCATCATATAATCAAAATTAGTTATATATGTTACCTCTATTGACATAAATGATGCAACCAAATTTAGGATATTTGAACAATGATGTGATAGGAAACAATTACCAATAGAACTAACATGCAACTGCACTTCCTATATTTGTTCTACAAGGTGTAGATTCTACAAAAGTTGAATTGGATTCTATTAAGAAGATGATTTAGAAATTGAGTAATTTTTTTTTAAATATGCAATGAAAGATGGGAAATACAAATGTTTTTATTGGTAATCAGAACACTAGGTTCCAAAGATATAATAGGCCATTTAATAAGCCTAAAAATAATATGGAATAATCTCACAAACTCTCAAAAATAAAACTCACTAAAACAACTCTCCCTAATTGGTGTAGGATACACAATATGCCCCAATATGGCGAGCTTGATTGTATTGAGTTATTCATAGCATATAATATCTTTCAAAGGGAAGTAAATAGGTAGGATCATATGAATAATCCACCAGAATCTCATTACAATCCTAGATATACTAGCATAGCCATGTTATTTGAGACTCAAAAATTTCCCTTCCTAAGAGAAGATGACAATGAATGAGAGGATAATATAGATGAAGTTCATGCCTTCTAATGTTTCAGAGAGGTGTGTATAACTTAAACAATAAGGAGCTGCTTACCACCTCAACTTCTCCAAATACCACAATGATTCTTCCAAATCTCAAAACATATAATAATCCACCCCCTTTAAAAGGGAATGATCAACCAATAAATAAACAAGAATTGAATAAAGTAAGATATAATATCGTAGAAGACATGAAGAAGACTAAGGCAAATATAACTCTCCATGAATTAGCCCATATCACTAAGCAAAAGGAACTATTATAGAAATCCATTACTGAAAAGGCCCCTATGGAGAAAACTAGAGTGGGTATAGACAAAGAAAAGGTTATTGATTCCAATGTCATTTACAAGAGTAAGCCCAAATTAAAACCATTCCTAATGACCATCAAAGCATTTGATAAGAATATTAATAATTGTTTGGTTTATTCTAGATCATTTATAGCTATTATGCCCACTTTTATATGTAAAAATATTTGTCTTACTCCTATCCCTTCAAATAAATTAGTCTCTTAGTTAGATAAAATGGTAGTACTAGTGGTGGTAGAATTGAATAATGTACACATTCAAGTAGCATTATAACTAAGAGTCTAGATGACTATCAATATCCTGGTAGTAGACGTACTGAAAGGCTATGGATTATTACTAAGTAGAGACTAGTCCAAAACACTTAATGGGTATCTTTCCATAGACTTCTCACACAACTATCTTCCATGGAGAGAAGTTTCAAATCAGTTCAGAATTGATAGAGAGCCCAAAATGAAATATCCCATCATAGAATACAACATCAAGAATAAAGCGTTAAAATATGATTCTCCTTTTTTGGACATTTATAATTTTACCACTCATAATTCAACATAGAAATTGGAACCTAAAGTTTCAAATCAGCTATGGATAATGCATTTTGATGGAGCTAAGTCCAAGCAAGGATCAGGTGTGGGAATTGAGATAACTGATCCTCAAGGTAAGAAGTTATTGGTTGCTTATAGATTGAATTTCCCCTATATGAATAATAGGGCCAAGTATGAGGATCTAATGTTAGGATTATAATTTACACTAAAGAATAATGTAAAACAAGTAATTTTTTTTGGTGATTCATAATTGGTAATTAACTAAGGAACAAATATTAATGCAAGTTGTGTTATTTAAGGAGGTACAAGGATAGGGCCTAGGACCTAAGTGAAAGCTTTGAAGCTTTCAACATAGTGTACTCCCCAGAGATTAAAATCAAACCACTTATTCACTATTTATTGTAATTGCTAATCTAGAACCACTACAAGAATCCAAGGTAAAAAGATTTTCTATTGAATTGGTTCCTTGTCCTTTTGTTTTAGATAATGTAGAAAACTTCTAAGTTTGTGATGATGAAAATAGATCATCAATTTATTAACTAATTCAGGGGATTTTAAGTCCCAAATCATCGATGACAAGGATGTCAATCACCTTTTTCAAGAAAAAATGGATAAATAAGGCATTCTCTAGCTTAAGGAGAATTAAATACCAATCAGCTTAGTCTCCTTACAAAGGCCTTTCGACTTGGATCTTCAGGCACAAAAACTTTGGCAACCCAAGGTCAATGAATCAGACTTCAAGAAATAAAATCTAGGTAATGAACATAATTCATGTTATGTCAATATTAGTCTTAGTTGTACTCCTGAGGAAAGGCAGTGAATGAGGGATTTAATCTCTCAATATAGGGATGTTATCACTTGGACATATGGGGACCTAAGAGTTTATGACCCCTAGGTCATCACCCACACCATTCCCATTAAGTAAGATCATAAACCCTTTAGATAAAGGCAAAGTCCCATGAATCCTATCTTGGAGCCCCTTATTCAAAGAGAAGTGAGAAGTTATTAAGTGTCAAAATTGTCTTCCCCATATGACACTCCACTTGGGTGGCTAATTTGGTCCTAGTAAGGAAGAAGAATGGCAAAATTAGACTATGCATGGACTTTAGAAATTTGAACAAATCTTTTGAAAAATAAAATTACCCTCTACCATTGTTGGATGAGGTAATACAAATTGTGAGTGGTTCTGAAATGATGTTATTTTTAGATGGATTTTCAAGCTACAATAAAGTATTAGTGTAATCTAAAGATCAGATTAAGACTACATTTACCACAAAATGGGGAACTTAAGCATACAAAAGGATGCCATTTGGCCTAATATGTACAAGCTACCTTTAAATGTGCCATGGATCACACCTTCCAGGGATTTACTAGGAAATGCATAATTATTTATAAGGATGATCTCATAATATTTTCAAAGAATAGAAAGGATCATATATCTCACCTATAGTCTATATTGGAGTGGTGTATAATATTTGATGTTTCATTAAATTTGAAGAAAAACATATTTGGGGTAACTGAAGGCAAACTGTTGAGATACATAATCACTAAGGATGGGATCACCATCAATCCAGAAAGAATCAAAGAAATCTCAAAGATTTAGTATCCAAATAGTAAGAAAGAAATTAAGTCATTTTTTGGGAAAATTAACTTCATCAAGAAGTTTATCTTGGGGTTCATAGAAATCTTCAAGCCTCTAAATGTTTTACTCAAGTAGGATGCTAAAATAGAATAGATAAATAAAGATAAAAAGTCCTTCCAAGATATAAAATATGTAATCTATTAGGATTCAATATTGATTAGTCTAGACTTCACAAAGGATTTCTATCTATACTCATTTGCCTAGGAACACACCATTACTACCATTATCACATAGAAAAAAGATGAAACTGAGCATCTAATTACCTTCATGAGTACAAATCTAAAGGATGTAGAGCTCAAGTATTTGATGGTCAAAAAGTAGATCTTCACTTTGGTCAAAGAAGTGAATAAATATAAACATTATATCTTAAGGAACAAAACCGTTTCCATTGTACCTGATCCTATTGTCAAGCTCACCCTATCATAGAATGAGCTAGGAGAATGTTGGGTCAAACGAATGGATAAGCTCCAAGAGTTTGACATAGATATCAGGCCAGCAAAGATAATCAGAGGACAAGGCAATGTGCAGCTCATGACTGAGTTGGATCCTTGAATCATAGTTGAAGAGGTATGTACAACACAAGTTTCTAAAGGGGAATGGTATACTTATATAATCTAGTATTTACTTACGGGAACCTGTCCCCTAGAATACAATAGAGAAAGAAGGAGAGCCTTGAGGATCATATTTTCTCATTTCATGATCTATAAAGGAGTCATATATAGAAGGAACTATGAAGGTATATATCTTATATGTGTATCTATAGAAGAGGCTAGGCAAATCCTAGAAAGTATACATCAAAAGATAGGAAGTGGTCACCCAATTGGTAACAATATAGCCCATAAAATATTAAGATTAGGATACTATTGTCCAACCATATTCAAATATGCTCACATGCACATCATAACTTGCCATGAATGTCATGCATTAGGCAAAAGGGAAGTTCACGCAGCCATGCCTCTATAGCCAATTGTTGAAGGAAGGCCATTTGCAAAGTGGGGCTTGGACTTCATTGGGGTAATCAACCAAAATTCTTTAGTTGGCCATAAATTTGTACTTACAATTACATATTATTATACTAGATGGATAGAAGCCATTTTTATAAATAGTAGAGCATAAAACATAATTTTATTTTTGGAGGAGCACATTACAACTAGATTCAACACATCCATCTCTTTGGTATGTGACAATAGACCAACATTTATATCAACAAAGTTCACTGAATGGGCACATGATAATTAGATTATAATTAGGTTAGCTTCTAACCACTACCCTTATGGGAATGGATTAGCCAAGTTGATGAATAAAAATCTCATTGAGGTAATCAAGAAGTTAGCAAGGGACAAGCCTAGAGACGGGCAAAATCTACTAGAGTATGCTCTTCAGGTAAACCAGATGAGATACAAACAAACCTTAAAATATTCACCTTACCTACTAGTATATGGATGTAGACCAATTTTTCCCATCACATTGAAGTTGCCCACTTATCAATTTATACAAGATTACATGGAACTAAATGACAAAGAAAAATCAATATTGTTGGATATAATAAAAATGGATGATTTAAGGACTAAAGCTTTGTAGACATTCAAAAAACACCAAGATGTACTTAAAAGGTGGTTTGATAAAAGAGCAAAAGTCAAAGTATTCAAAATTTTAGATCTAGTACTACTATGGGATAAAGCACATGAAAAGAAAGGGCAACATGATAAGTTCACTCCATTATGGATTGGACCATATCAGATTTTAGAGATCATGGACAATAACATGTTTCATTTGAAAGACCTCTAAGGCAACAAGCTCATATATCCAATTAATGGACAATTTCTGAAGCATTACTTTAGAGTTGTTCCATCTATGGATATTACTGATTGAGAGGATTTAGATAAGTTTATACATAGTACTAGATTATATTTCCAATCTTTCTATAATAGATTTTCAATTCTTTCTAGTTTAGTTATCTTAATTTTTAGTACTTTATTTTTTTCAAGTTAGATTTCAGTGCTTTCTTGAGTAATTTTCTTGATTTTTAGATTAGTCATCTTTATTTTCTTCTATATCATTTGATGTTGTGTTTTATCTAGTATTTCCAAGATTAAAATCCAAACCAATTGAGCTTATGACCTGTAGAAAAGGGGAAAGTTAAAATTTTGACACTTTGGGACTAGTTTACAAATTAGGTGTATTTTTTATTTTTGAGTCTTTAGGATGAAGGAAGGTAATCAAGGATTATTTTAAATAGTGTCACAATTGAATACTTTAGCTAGATATGTGGAAGTTTCCCTCAGATTACTTCATATGAAGTTAGAATTTTTTATTTTTTTATTGGATCAAATGCACTTATCACATTAAATACTTGTTGGAAGTGATAATTTTGGGTATAGGTGTAATTGGTAGGGATGTTATAGTAATGATTTATTTTATAATTATACTAGCTCCTCAGGGTTCCAACTCTTCTCTTTCAAAAGAAAATAAAAAGGCTTACATGATGAAATGAGGTCAATGTACCATGCATCATGATCAAAATAAAATAATGAAATGCAAAGAAAATAAGCCCAATGTATCTCTTTTGGGGCTATGGATGCCTGGATGGTAGTAGAGCAATGCCTGAGCTTCCATTATTTTGAGATTTAATAGATACTAGAATGAAACTTATGGTCCCATCAAAGCCTTTGAAAAACTCACCACAATAGGGCTTAGATAAACTACATGTTTAACACACACAAGTCTAGGAAAATTAGAAGGCAAGTATGTTGTGTGAATCTACTTAGGAGTCTCTTTCATGTTTTTGATTTAAGTGTTCTTTTTTGGCACACTTAATGATTGATTTAGGATTGTAAACCAAAGTTTTGAGTTCTTGAATACTCAGGAGTATTCCCCCTATAAGTTGACATTTGTTTTACCTAACACACCCCTTTTTCCATAAAGAAATAGGGACCCACATTATTTAAAAATATGATCCTAACAAGGAATCTTTTTCATATGTTTATGCAAAATTTGGGAAATCTAAGACATTTCACTTTTCTTAAGATGATATTGGCATCGTGTTTATGAAACTAATTTGTGTATTGTAGATGAATTGTTCAGGTTTATAGTCTTTGGGTTAATTCTTTAGGCCTTTGTGCAAAATTATCTTTTTGGATGTTATGTTTCAGTAATTGTTGGTCCTTTTTTATTTCATGATTATTATTTGGGAATCCTTAGTTTTGTCAAATAAATTATTATGGATTTTTTCTTTGAAAGAATTCAGTTTATGGACTCTTTGCCTTAAGGTTTGCTAGATCACATACACTTTCCTTGAAACAAATTCCCCAATGGATTATCTCTTTGATCCTATCCAAAATTACCCTTCAAGAATTTTGAAGTGTCCTTTATCCTTTATGAAGTAGATCCTTTGAGCCTTTTATCATATACAAATGCCTTATTAAGTAGACCCTTCAGACTATTGCCAAAGTACCCTTCGGCATTTTGGAATTGCCCTTCAAAGATTTTGAAATGTCCTTTTTTCCTTTTTGAACCTACCCTTCATCCTTTGTGAAGTATATCCTTTGAACAAACTTTTGACTTGAAGTAGGCCCTTCAGATTCTTTCCACCTACCCTTTGAAACCTTCAAACTAGTACTTTATCGTTCCCTGAATTGACCATTTAAACCCTTTTTGACCACTTATTTTTAGGACACATACCCTTCAAGTTTTGTGAGAAATACCTTTAAAAACTATTGTTTTATCCCCTTTATCCTTTGAGATATACCCTTTAGGTGTTTTTACCTACCCCTTGTGTCATGAACCAAAGTACCCTTCAGCGTTTGTATTTTAGGCCAATGGCCATGAACCTATCCTTCAGGTTTGGTTAAACCTACCCTATTGTATCTTTGTCCTAAGTTGTGTTACATTTTCCAAGTGGAAACATACCCTTCAGATCTTTTTTAAAGGACCTTTCAACCTTTATGTAATATCCAAATGCCCTTTTTTTTTGACATACCCTTTGGGACTTCTATCTCAGGGTTTTTGTCATGTATCCAAATTCTTTCATATATTGTGTCTGAGAGAATCCAACCCTTCAAGTTAAAGGCACATACCATTTTGGTTTTTTGAAACTTACCCATTGAGACATTTTAGATTACCCTTATCTATATGAAATTTCCCTTTGGAGATCAAAGGTGCCCTTCAACCCTCCAAAACTACCCTTTGGGACCTTTGAAGTGACCCATAGATGTACAAAAGTACCCTTTAGGGAGTTTGAAAATACCCTTTAGCCATGAGTTAACCCTTTAGAATAATTATTTTATGAATTTTTCCCAACAAAAATACTCCTTTGAAAATACCCTTTAGCCATGAATTATCCACAGATATTGACCTGAAAGCACTTTTTTGACATTATACTCCAAAGTGATTTATTACAAAGAACAATATTAAAATTATGCCATACTTAGCCAAACAAAGATAAAATACTTCCTATTTGATAAATACTAAGGGCCCTTCACCAACTCAAGCTAACAAATTTTAAATAAAATCAAAGTGATCATTGCATATTGATATCACATGAAATCGTATTCAATGCAAGATCCTATATAGATGATATGCGACCGTTAAATCTATCATTTACATCCAAGTTAACTTCCAAGAAAAGCATATTCATTTCTAGAAGTGACCGAGAGCCCTAGATTATATTTTGATAATTATATGAGTATAAAAATGATTAAGCTAAGAGCCAAAGTGATTATATAATACATAACATATTGAAGGAAATTGTAGTAGTCTAGAAAATGCAGCTATGGCTTCCACATCTAAGATGTTCTAAGGAAGAAATCCCCCATTTTCACTCTCAATTAAGGATTCTAAAGAGTTCAAGGACACTATCTTCAACATGGAGATATTTCAAGATAAGTATCATAACTATTGGATGTTATTGATTTAGTGGACATGTTTCTATTAGATGATGAAATGATACTAACAAAAAGATGGTTCATTAAAGAACTTATAGCCTAAAAATTCCAAAGATTAAATTTCACCACGGCCAAACCAGAAGTTATGCCTTACATAGACCTTATATGGGATTTTTTCTTTTCTATAAAAATATCACAGGAGGCTTACTTACTACATTCTTATGGTGATACATTGGTCGTGTGCATCTTTAGAAATGATTTTCAAAGGTATTTATCTCTCAACATACCAAACATATACTATGATAAACACACTTGGGTGCAATTCAATGTAGAGACCTTAATCCCAAAGGTGATCTCCTCATGGCTACTCTAAAAAAAGTCTATCACATGGCAAGGGATGAAGCCAAAGGGATTGATTCCAATTGACAAATTTAGGATGGCAATTCAAATAGGTATGGCTTTGATTAATAGATTATATGGTATTCCTAACATCCATTTTGTAAATTTAGATTAGGTACCATTGCTATATATGATGTTGTCACATGATGCCACTTATGCCCTAGGGGAAGTAATCAATTTGAGATTAAAAGAACAACTTATGTATAAATATAAACATCCCACCCCCACCTGAGATTTCTTCATGATGTTGTATCTATTAGATACAGTCATGGGGACATGACAAAAAGACCTGGTCACATTATGGTCTTTAGCCACAAATTGCATAAAAAATAGAATCTATGACCACTACCAATTCATGCATATATATGCTTACCAAAATCATATGGTTAGGATATGTGATGATGTTTACCCATAGGTGTGGCAAGCCCTTCATGGCTCACTTATGCCTTGACTTGGGGAAATATTCTAAAAATTTTGAATGAAAAGGGAGACTATTTTATATACCCATATTTTACTATCATCATGGTCTGGGGAAATAAAATTGAGATCCTATGTCTCCTAAAGTATGTACTGGATAAATTCACTGAACAAGAAATTACTTTCTAGTTATGGAATACCATTGAGGAGGATTTGGCTAGGTAGACAAAGGGATTATACTTTGGAATCTTAATTTCAATTAATAGACTAGTATATCAAATAAGGAAATATCTTGGAGATGTAGGAGGAAATAAAAATCATTATGGCTTCCCCACAATGGCATGTAGAGATTAAGACCTACATGGGTTATCCAAAAACATATTTATGGTTTCAATATTCCTTATTTCCACCATCCTTATGTTTATGATTATATTTTTATGAATGTTAAATCAAAATAATTAGTGTTAGAACAAGCATAGATTACTAGGTTGCAATAGGATCATTTGAAAATGATCTAAGCCAAACCTAGTATTTCCATTAGGGAGTTGGATAGCTAAAGAGCTCTCTTTAAAAGATGGAAGAATTCATATTTTTGGAGAGGAAAATCTAGAGAACAAGAAGATTCCTCATCCTAAGGAATTCATCTAAAATTGAAATTAAAATTAGTGAAGAGAGAGTCTAAGCTCATTGAGCCCATTACACAAAGAGAAATAGAAAGAAGAGATCCTATCATCTTGGACTCTAATGAGGAGGAACACAAGATGGAATAAATGCTTGCTACTTGCATTGGTGAAGTTCCTATGGCTACCCTTATGTATCTATTGTTTCATCTATTGGGGTAGCTACTTCACAATAAATAGCATCCAAATCCTAGGGTTTTCCCATTCAAGGAAAGACCCATTTGGTATATACCAAGAAGCCCAAGACTCTCATAGGAAACCCTATAGTGCATACATCTCAAGGCTTGCCTACTCCACCTCCAAGTTCATAGCCATCAAGAGAAGATCAAGTTATCATCAAGGACATAACAGATGATTCAGATGAAGAGGCTAAGTTGAAGACAACCAAGGCTAGGAGTCTTCAGGTTGACCCCATTGAGCTTCATCTCTAAGATACTTATACCTTTTCTAGTTTTCTTTTGAATTCAATTTATATTATTGATTAGATACCTGTCTCTTCTATGAAAGTTCCCATTCCCTCTACTAAATCCACCCTATTTTTTCCTTCCACCTCTATGTCTATTCCTTTAATTTTCACAACCACCATTGATCCCTATATTATCACTAACATATCATTTCCCATGGTCTATTCCTTTTATACGAACTAGCACTTATATTTTGAGAGTTATCAAAAAGAAGCAAGTAACTAGGAAAGTACATATTGATTTTTCCACCCCCCAACTTCATGTTCAGTCTATATAGATCTCCCTTCTACTCCCCACTTCCACTTTTAGAGAAGAAAACCATAGTAATTAGCACAAGCAGAGGATGGAAGGCCAAATCTCAAATATTTTTAATCCACCCACTCCTTCAAGTTAGAGGAGTGGACTGGTAAAAAATAATATGGCCTTTCTTTCTTGATGTCTTAACAAAGGCTAGTAAGAATTAGAAGAAAGTAGAATAAGAGGATGAGAAATAAATTATTGTTAAAACCACTGATACACCCCTCAACATTCTACCTTTGACCATGGATTTAAGGAGTTAATATTCTCAAATTTTGAGTTATAACATCATTGGGCTCCACCCTAACTGATACAATACAACGAGTAAAAAAGAGAAAAATTGAAGATGACCAAGGTACAAGAATCATCCTTAAAGAATGATAACTAGTGTTCTCCCTCACTAAGAGTAAGAACAAGAATCTAGGGTAGTCTGCATATGAATAAAATATTTTAGACCTAGATCAAGCACATAAAGATGTGATAGTGGCCATTCATGAAGGTATGGAGTTAGCTCGATAGGAGATAGAAGAGGAGGTACAAGAATTGCAAGCATAGATTGAGTAGATTAGAGAATAATCTATCATAGTGCATATTCCTGTAGGTATCAAAGTTGAGGTTCAATAGGCTACATCCAAATGTTACAATTCTTTAGAGGCCATAGAACTTATGAAGATTGAGATGGCACCTCATGTGAACCAAGTAAATAAACTTTGTATCTCTTTGGTTCAAGATAGTTTCAAGCTTAAAGTGTTAGTTGTCTACATAGGCAACTCATTATATATTCATCTTGACCTAATGACCACACTTGAGGCATCTAATTTCCTAAATCTCATTATCATCAGACATGAGGAGGTAAAAAGGTAGTTTAAATTAATTGTGGATTTAATTCTAGAGTACTAGGCACATGAGGCTCAGCTTCTCTAAATTTTGAATGAGCTAGAATTTTCTAAGGTAAGAGATTCTTTGGGAAAATTTATTAGTATAATCAATTTTGATAAAGTTATCTAGGAAGTCACCGATAACTTGAAATAGAGTATACAAGGCTTGATAATATAAATAACAGGATCAAAATTTAAGTAAAGTTAGGAGGAAGGTAACTGAAGTTGATATTTTTAGGAGTAAGTTCTAGCTAATTAAAGATGAACATGAAAGACTCCTCAGGAAAACCAAGAGACTCCATTGATTGTCATTGCTTAACTTAGAAATTATTCACCAACAACATGAGGTAGTGCATAAAGTCTATGAGGATAATGAGGTAAAAAATAAGTAGACTTATTGTAGTGTTTCTATATATTCAACTTATTCTTTGAATTCTACTCCTACTAAATCCCATGTAGCACTTCAGACAACATAGCCTTAGCCTTATGCATGTATAACTCTTGTAGTGACATGTATATTTAGATTCTCTTTATAATTAGATAAATCATTATAAAAATGAATTTTTATTTTCTTGTATATGTACATGTTTCATACTTTTGTAAAGTCAATTTGTTTATTTATAGCTTTTCTTAGATAGTTTTAGATCACAGTTAGAACTACACGTTCTAACTGCCACATGTAACAATCATGCATAGACTTGGAAGATGAGGTGACCCTTTCCACAAGATATATAAATACAATTTTACCCCCCACATTTTTGTCAAAATATTTTGGAATATAGATCAACAAGAAATTTTGATCATCAACAAAGTATCCTAAGTATTTTCTTTCCCATTTTGTGTAATTGATTGTTATTTCCATGGTTGTGTGATTCAATAAATATTTAGTGTGTTATAGTTGTAAATATATTCTTGATTGCTTTGATTAATATGCTAATCCTAGATGTTATTGAATATTGGTGGATGTATTGAATGAAATATTCAAGTTAAATTGAATAATATTTCTTGATGTGTACTAGTGTGTTCTTAGTGACTTTTTCTGAGTGTGTGTTATAACTGCCTTAGATAATTCATTAGATCAATCCATAATCATGTAGTAACTTCCCTAAAAGAAGTATCCTTTGTTTGAGGATTTTGAACTTCCTACATATTTATTCTCTTAGACTTCCTATTTTTGTTTGACTGCATGTGTGTTATTTGCTGTTAGCAACAGACATTGGTTTGAGAAAGCATAGGTCTATTTAGAAACCAACTAGGGGAGTAATTCCCAAGGACTATGGAGCCTTCTTTCCTACCCTACCTTACCTTCCCTTTTTGGATTTTTTATTAAGGTTTACCCACTCTAGATTAGAAGCCAACCATCTATCCAACTCATGTAAGAACTCATTCTATTAGAAATGAATACCTCCATCAGAAAACCTTGTTAACAACCTGCATAACCTATCCATTATTCCATTAACAAGTTGTCAAAGACCACATACTTACAACTCATACCCTAGAGTGGAGTTTACCTCCATTGAGATCCTAAAATGTTAGAGGCTACCTCATTATGACTATGGTGTGTATAAAACCCACATCAATAGATACATCTATATTTAACATTCCTCACCCATGGAAAACTAGGGTTTAACTCTTCAATTTAGGCATACACTATGATCTGTCCATTGATGGGATCCTAGGCTAGTTCTTATTTTTCAAAGTATATAAAATAAATATATATATATATATATATAAAACAAAAATAATTCAAATATTTTTTTAAAATAAAAAATAAGGTCTTAAGGATGACATGATATTTTATTTACTTATTTACATATTTTATTTATCATATATGTTGGTAGGTATCATAATATTTTCTATAAAAACATACATTTCACAATGTATTTGTGTGTGATTAAAAACTTACATTTCATATGCATTCTTAGATGTTGGACTTCCCTTCTACCTAGTGTCCATGCCTATGCTAGGGGCATCTAAATCTATAGGGTGTACTAAAAATTATATATCTATCTATGACCTCAAATGCGTTGATGAGCTCCATATGTTACAAGTGTCTTGATACATCAATCATATTTTTTATTATGTTATTGTTGGCAATTTTTGGCCCACATACCAAGATTGTGCCCAAATAGACTAGGTTGATAATAGATGAATAAATGGATAGGTTGTAAGGACCCCATTGGATTCCAAGAGCACTTGGAATGACTTATAAGTGTGTATCATTCATCTGGTTCTTCATTGTGTTAATCTAGGCATTTTGGGTCTAGTGAAAAAAATTATGAGTAGGCACTTTATTGACATCATAATTACCATGTATAAATGAGTTAGGGAGAATTGATCATATGGGTCTATTCATATTATCCTGAAGAACATATGCACCAAGTTTTCAATCATACATCTAAAGACATCAAAATATATGAAGATCAAAAGTTGGCCTCTTAGTCAAAATTTGTTAAGTTTCCATACTTAGCCATTTTGAAAAGGAGTTCAATAGAGATGAGTGAGCATTGTTGATGTAGAAGATTACAACCTTGGCAGGAGGCCAAGCTCCTACCTTCTTCACGCAACAATGGAAACTCCCCTCTCACCTATGGGACTGACAAAGCTGGAGGGGAGAGTCTCTAGATGAGAGCTAGCTCCCTCTGATGTATCATTTAGGCCCTGGTTTCTCCTACTGCCAACAAACAAAATGGAAAAAAGGGGGGGATGAAAAGGGAGAGAGAGATGCTGAAAACAAAGCCTAAGCCTAAAAAAGAGAAAAGGTGATACACCAAAAAATGTGACCCACCCAGCCCGAACATACACTGTTCACCAAAAAGGAGCGCCTATACACTTGATCTAAAGTGAAAAAACCTTCTACATCAGTGGGTCAGGGGTCCGTGGAGATGTAAGGAGTAAATAACTACTAGAGGCATCCTGAGACACACTATAGTAGCCTATCCGCTTCACCTATACTCCTCTAGGGGCACTTCTGACAGACCTGTAAAAGGAAACTCACAAAATACACTAGACATGCTGAAATCATTCTAAAAAAGCATTAAGAAAATGACTTAACATAGAATCAAATGCATAGACACATACTAAAGATGAAAAACTCAGAATGGAGGTAAAAATGCTAAGTTCTGATTCAAAGTAAAATTTTGGCAAAGCTCTGCCTTACAAGCCTGAGAGATTTTTGGGCAGAGTTTTGCCTTAAGGCTGAGAGCAAATTTTTATTCTCAAATGAGAAGTTTAAAATTTATAGAAAGAGGAAGATCAACTTTGCACTTCCTAGGAAAGATTTTGGCACTCTTTTATGCAAGTGGCCCATGTGTGTTCTAAACCTTAGGAAGAGGAAACCACTGTTACTGATGTCATTCTTCAAAAAAGGCCTACTGGAACCATGTTGTACAATCACCGAAATTGACTTTGGCATTCAAACATTAATGCAAGAACATGGCCACACCTCTTTCTTGCAAACAGACTATAGTTTATCCCCTCATCAATGCCAACTGCAAAAAAATAGGTTGTGTTTCTCATTTTTAATAACTCACCTTCCCTTCACCACTTGAATGCTTTGTCTTTTCTACTTCTTGTCTTCTTCTTGCTCTTTCAACCCTCGGGGGCGATCTTTTGGTGGGTCACTGCGTTCCTTGGGCTCTTTTCATGATTTGGCACTCAGAAAATTCAAAACACAAATGGCTACTTCACTGCATTAAATTTGACATTCACGCAGCTGTCACCCAATGGCTAGTTCGTCTGCTTAAATTTGATGGCTTTTGAGATGTCACAGTCCTTGGCAAAATCCTGTCAGGTCCTTTGTTTCAAGCTTTTTCCCCATGATTTTTTTGTTTTGAGATTTTTCATACAGATAAAAAGTCTGCAAGAATTGTCCCAGTCTTTGTCTTTATCTTTCAGGCTCTTTGAAACTTTTCTTGTCCTCTGCAAGGGCATCTGAACCTTAAACTACCATTTGTAAGGGCTTCTAGACCTTCGACTGTGTCCTACTTTTTTTGTCTTCTTCACGCTGTCTTTGGAGTGTTTCCTGCCCTCCACAAGGGCATCTGAACCTTGAACTCCCTCCACAAGGGCTTTTGGACCCATCACTACCCTTCGACTATAGGGCACGCCCTTGAACCAAACCGTTGAACTGACCCATTGAACTAAAATTAGTTTAACGATTCAATCGATTCAATAGTTCAATCATTGCGCACTGATGCCATTGAACCAAGCCTTTGAACTGTCTTATTGAACTGTCTATTGAATTGAAGTGTTGAACTTAAGTGTTGAATCAAATGATTGAACCAATCCATTAAACCAATTTAATGGTTTAATGAAGTGCACCGATGCCAAGTGAACTAAGTGTTTGAGCTTGTCAATGAACCAAACAATTAAACTAATTCATTGAACCAGTTTAATGGTTCAATGAAGTATGTTGAGCCTGTTGAACTTTGACATTGAACCATCTAATTGAACTGAAAGCTGCTTGAACTGATGCCACTGAAGAGTTGAACCAACTGAGTTGAACCAAGGCTTGAACCAAAGGCATTAAACCAATGCATTGAACTGGTCAAACACTTCAAGCAAATGTTGAAACAAGCCCATTGAACTCTTGCATTGAACTAAAAGCCATGAAGCAAGTGATGAACCAAGCTTGGAAATTGAAGCGATGGACTTAAAATAATGAACTAGGCCTTGAAATAGAGTGATTGAACTGCCGATTGACGCCGACCAAGGCTCGAACCAAGGCCGATTGAATTGATGATTGAACCAAGGCCGATTAAACTACTGATTAAACTAGGCATTGAACCAAGGCCAATTAAACTAGGCAATTAAACTAGGTTTAATGGTTCAATGATGCCAACCTTGTTTATGATTTTATTCAGACCAGAGCTTGAAGAAGCCTTGTAAAACTGAAAACTCTCTAAACTGATCCTTCATGTGCCAAAGACTAACCTATAGAGTCCATAGAAATCTAAAACTTGCAGAGTCTATAGAAATACAAAACCTACAGAGTCTATAGATTTAGATCTATAGAGTCCATAGATTTAGACTGATTCATGCAAAATCAGAAAATGAAATGGCCTAGAACAACAGGGACAAAAGGGGACCAATTTTTTGGCCTGTTGGGCAAAAAATGGTCAATAAATTGGCGACTCCCAAGGGAAACATGCCTACTATGCTTAAAGACCAGTTGCCTTGTAGTCCATTGGGCACAGAGTCAGATTTAGATATGAAGAAAGGTTAACAACAACCCCAAATATCCAAGAATCAAACATGAAGCTTCTACCCCACACACAAGGGAAACACACAAGGCTAAAAACACTACCTGTGAAAATTGCACTTAGGGAAAACAAGAAAGACAACTGAAAACAAACTACTATATATAGCTAACTAGGAATGTTCGCCTCCTTCCTGGATCAAAGGGAAATTTTTTTAAGTCCCCTTCTTGGCAAGAAGACTTATGGTGCCAGGCAAGTAGCTAAATGGAAAAGAGAGTTGGTGACTTTCTCCTCTTACCTATCACCTGGATTGGTTGATATCTGAGTGGAGATTCAAACATGCTTCCAATGTATACATACTCTATTTGTTCTTGGAAGCTTTCCTCCTATTAGTTCTTCAAGCTGGTGTATCTCATCAAGAAATCAATTGCTGCCAGCTCATCACCATAAGCCCTTTGATACTCACCCTTGACTGGCTTGCTCTCTTCTGTCTCATGCTCAGGTTCCATGGTATGGTGATCCTCCTTGATGATTTCAAAGAAAGTATCTTTAGATTCACTAACCTCTTGGAGGGATAAATCTGAAACCCTACAGCCCCCTTGCAAACTTATTTGAGTCCTAATGCTGCCTTCTCCACTGTTATCCAGCTCATAACCTCCTTGAAGAATAGTGTAGCCTACCCCAATGACTTCAAATGAATCATTCAAAATATGAACAAGAGATTGTCCATGCTCCTCTATGTCACCTAAGGTGATCTCCTCCTCATCTATACTCATGAAGTCTCCCTAGTTAATCATAAATTGAGCATAATCTATATCAGGCAAAGCCTGATAGCTTTCTTAGAGGTGTGTAGATGGAGTGCATTTAGACATGGAATCTACTCTTTGGTCTGAAACTTCCATCACACGTTCACTAAGGAGACCTGCTCTAGAATCCAATTTTGCAATCTGCCTATCCATATCTTCTTGGAAAAGCCTTTCCCTAGAAGTCACCATCATTATCGGGGGCAGGAGCAGCCTCATTTTCTTCATGGTTTTGAGCAAAACCTTTCTCCTCCTCTTCCTTTCTACCTGAAGATTCCACTATTTTCTTCCAACTCATGATCTTGGGATTGGAACCTTGCTCTTGTGATCAGGCAACAACTTTATCCTCTTCAAGGTCCTGAGCTAGTTCATGATGTTCCTTCTTCTAGCTTAGAATTTGGAGATCATGTTGAAAGACTTGAGGAGGTTGGGGAGGATTTGGGAGGGTCTACTCATGTACAAGAAGAGCTGTCTGAAAAGAGGTGTGCTAAAAAGCTAGGTGTATGGGATTAAGGGTAGGATCGATTGATGCATCAGATGAGCTAGAAAGATCAAGTGCCATCTGATAGAAAGGATCTGGCACACAAGAGGGAGTTTTCTCTAGAATAGGAGAGGGCAGACCTTGGGCCAAAATTTCCTAGTTTTTATCCCTCCACTTTTCCAACACTTCATCAATATTGAAATTAGCTTGTGGATTGGTAGAAGGGGTGTTTTTTGGCATCAACTCCTCTACAAGGTCTAAAAGCTCCATCTCTCTTTCGCCTAGTAGTCTCATCTTCTTTTCTAATTCCTCAATCCGCTTGGCTAGATCATCCTCATTTTGTACCTCTTGGAGCTCGTGGGAGTCATCAAAGAGATGGGGAGTGCATGAAGATTTCCATGAAATGCAAGGAGCTTCTTGAGGAAGGGTGGGAGGGACTTGAAAAGGACTGACCTCATTTTATGCCTCACACTCTTGGACAATTCCTTTCTCCTCCTTGCTATTCCATGACTCAACCACTTTATCCCAACTCAAGCAATTCAGACTGGGCATCTCCTTTGGGGGTGATGGGGCCACAATGTAAGAGGGTAGTGAAGATTTAGATTCCACTTCCCTCACTACCAAAATGGACTGCTGCATTTGAAGGTTTGCTAATTCGATCTGTCTATCAAGATTATCCTTAAACACAAGATTTGTTGTTTCGAAACTATCCTCAACATGATTGGGGAAAGGAATTTGGCAGGCTTGACTTGGATCATAAGCAGGGGCTGTATATGATTGATATGATACTTGGGGCAGCGAGTATGTAGGTTGATAGACTTGGTAAGGCTGCCTCTCATGAATACTTAGCTTCTCTTCCAAAGATGCAATCAAACCACTCATATCCAACATCTCACTTGTAAGATTGTGCCAATTGGCTCTTTCAATAGGAGCCCATTCCTTCTTAACCTGATCTAGTGCATTCCTCACTTGATGGATGATATGATCAAGAATTTCTTGGCCACACCCCCTTCTGGTGTCAATATCTATTACATACTTTTCATATCCCAACATTGCTCACTTGAAGGCAGAAATGGGTTGATTGGAAAAGATACTAGGTTGAGTGGGAGAAGTGACATATTGAGAAGATTGGGCATAAGGCTAGTATAGCTTATGATAGGGATGGGACCGGTCATATTGGACCTGATAAGGATCAACATAAGTTTGGTAAGGATCATAGCCATGCTAGCTAAGGAAAATAGGGTCCATGGCTCTAAACGATGGGATTATACATACCAGAATATTGTTTCTTGATGGTATGGTACCAAAAATGCTTAATCAATTGATTTAACTCAGATTCGCCATTGGTGTTTGATGAAATAGCCTCCAAAGGTTGGTTGGTCGAAGAACACACCAAAAATTCTTTAACTCTGTGGACACAACTTGTCCTAGTTGGTCCCACTGGGCGTGCTAGAAACTATTGACGCAAAAGATTGCACCCTTGGTAGGAGGCTAAGCTCCTGCCTTCTTCATGCAATAATGGAAACTCCCCTCTCACCTGTGGGACCGATGAAGTTGGAGGGGAGAGTCTCTAAATGAGGGCTAGCTCCCTCTGATGTATCATTTAGGCCCTGGTTTCTCCTACTACTAACAAACAAAATGGAAAAAAGGGGGGATGAAAAGGGAGAGAGAGATGCTGAAAACAAGCCTAAGCCTAAAAAAGAGAAAAGGTGATACACTAGAAAATGTGACCCACCCAGCCCAAACATACACTGTTCACCAAAAAGGAGTGCCTATACACTTCATGTGAAGTGAGAAAACCTTCTACATCAGTGGGTCAGGGGTCTGTGGAGATACAGGAAGGAAATAACTACTAGAGGCATCCTAAGACACACTACAGTAGCCTATCCACTTCACCTATACTCCTCTAGCGGCACTTATGATAGAACTATAAAAGGAAACTCACAAAATACACCAAATGTGCTGAAATCATTCTACAAAAGCATTAAGAAAATGAATTAACACAGAATCAAATGCATAGACACATACTAAAGATGCAAAACTTAGAATGGAGGTAAAAATGCTAAGTTTTGATTCAAGGTAAAATTCTGGTAGAGCTCTGCCTTACAAGCCTGAGAGAGTTTTGGGTAGAGTTTTGCCTTAAGGCTGAGAGCAGATTTTTATTCTCGAATGAGAAGTTTACAATTTATAGAAAGAGGAAGAGCAACTTGGTGCTTCCTAGGAAAGATTTTGGTACTCTTTTCTGTAAGTGGCCCATGTACATTCTAAACCTTAGGAAGAGGAAACCAATGTTACTGATGTCATTCTTCAAGAAAGGCCTGTTGGAACCATGCTATAAAATTGCCAAAATTGACTTTGGCATTCAAACACTAATGCAAGAACATGGCCGCACCTCTTTCCTGCAAACAAACTACAGTTTTTCCCCTCATCAATGCCAACTACAAAAAAATAGGTCCACCGCTCATCTGTAATAACTCACCTTCCCTTCACCACTTGAATGCTTTGTCTTTTCTACTTCTTGTCTTCTTCCTACTCTTTTAGCCCTCGGGGGTAATCTTCTGGTGGGTCGCTACATTCCTTCAGCTCTTTTCATGATTTGTCACTTAGACAGTTCAAAACACAAATGGCTACTTCACTACATTAAATTTGACATTTATGCATCCGTCACCCAACAGCTAATTCATCTGCTTAAATTTGATGGCTTTCGAGACGTCACCGTCCTTGGCAAAATCTTGTTGGGTTCTTTGTTTTAGGCTTTTTCCCCACAATTTTTCTATTTTAGGCTTTTTCCCATAGAAAAAAAGTTTGCAAGAATTGTCCTAGTCTTTGTCTTTGTCTTTTAGGCTCTTTGAAACTCTTCTTACCCTCCATAAGGGCATCTGAACCTTGAACTACCCTCCACAAGGGCTTCTGGACCTTCAGCTTTTTTGGTCTTCTTTACACTATCTTTGAAGTGTTTCCTACCCTCCATAAGGGCATCTGAACCTTTAACTACCCTCTGCAAGGGATTTTGGACCCAACGCTACCCTTCGGTTATAGGGCACACCCTTAAACCAAGCTGTTGAACCGACCCATTGAACCAAAATTGGTTCAACAGTTCAATCGGTTCAACGGTTCAATCACTGCGTGTCGATGCCATTGAACCAAGCCTTTGAACTGTCTTGTTGAACCATCTAATGAACTGAAGTGTTGAACATAAGTGTTGAACCAAATTATTGAACAATTCATTGAACCAGTTTAATGGTTCAATGAAGCACGCCGATGCCAAGTGAACTAAGTGTCTAAGCTTGCCAATGAACCAAATGATTGAACTAATTCATTAAACTGATTCAATGGTTCAATGAAGCATGCTGAGCTTGTTGAACTTTGGCATTAAACTATCTAATTAAACTAGAATCCACTTGAACTGATGCCACTGAAGAGTTGAACCAACTAAGTTGAACCAAGGCTTGAACCAAAGGTGTTGAACCAGTTTAATGGTTCAATGCTTCAAGAGAATGTTGAAACAAGCCCATTGAACTCTTGCATTCAACCAAAAGCCATGAAGCAAGTGATGAACCAAGCCTTGAAATGGAGTGATTGAACCACTGATTGAACCAAGGCTCAAACCAGGGACAATTAAATTGCTGATTGAACCAAGGCCGATTGAATTGCTGATTGAACCAAGCATTAAAATAAGGCTGATTGAACCAGGTGATTAAACCAGGTTCAATGGTTCAATGATGCCAACCTTATTCATGATTTTCTTCAAACTAGAGCCCAAAGAAGCCTTGTAAAACCCAAAACTCTCTGAACTAATCCATCATGTACCAAAGACTAACCTACCGAGTTCATAGAAATCCAAAACCTACAGAGTCTGTAGAAATACAAAACTTGTAGAGTCCATAGATTTAAACTTGTAGAGTCTATAGATTTATATCAATTCATGCAAAATCAAAAAATGAAATGGCCTAGAATAGCAAGGATAGAAGGGGACCAATTTTTTGGCCTATTGGGCAAAAAATGGTAAACAAGCATATTAACAAGGACACATTTGGTATGTGTGGAAGCTTTAGGATAAAAATATCATATTTTTTTAATCAACTTGGTCCCTATTTTCTACTTACTAAGTTTTAGATCATCCACTGAAGTATGATAGAAGTTATGTATGTTTAAAGTTGGCCCCTCAGTTAGATGTTGTGAAGTTTCCCATACTTAGCCAAATCAACTAGACCATCATCAGGACATCATTGGATCTATTAATGGACCAATAAACTTTAAAATTTTGTAGACACACTTAGAAGGCTCTTAGGACTATCAGATAAAATAGGTTTGTTCCTTTTGGCCTCCAAAATATCTATTGAAAATTTGGTGCCTCCATGACTTTTATGATTCAAGTTATAAGCCTTCAAAGTTAGACCTACAAAGTGAGATGTTTGCACTAACATCAAGTTTAAGCTCAAGAAAAATATATCCTATTGAGCTTAGATTTGACATTTTTTCAAACATCAATGATGGTCATGTGAACGTCATTTGATGGGAGCGACCACATTAATTTTAAGATCATGAAGTAGTTGTTGGCTTTCAAATAGTGGGTCCTAGTTGATTTAATGACATGCATTCTATCATAAATTTAAATTTGAGGGTGCATGAGAAGTCAAATAGTCAATGAGCTTGAGAGATTGACATATGGTGTAAGCACATGAGGATGGAAAACTGACAGTGGATCTTGAGGATTAATGCACATGTGACATGTGGCATAAGTTTAGACAAAGTTGACAGGTCAGAGGCAGATCAATGACTCACATTGCTTCATACCAAATAGGATCAACAGTGCAAGATGGGTCAAATTATGTTAATGATCCAAATCATGATCAATAGAAAATTAGAACAAAGGTGAGCCTAAGTCTTTTGATGAAAGTTGAGAATCCATTTTTAAATAGGAACAAATGGATTTTTCAAGGTCATCCAGTCACCATTAGATCTTAGTTAAACACCATTATAGAGACATGATGATGTAGTCAAGATAAGGAACATATATAGATCACCATTAAGGCTAAATATGGATATCTAGTTCATATGTTTTCTTAGGAAAGGTTATTTCTACAATAGTGTTTACCATTTTAAGAAGAATCTATGTGTGCATATACAAGCTTTTGGTTCCTGTAGGGATAGGATGGGTCTCTTTAGACCTATTATAATACAAAAAAGTGATATATAGTCTATAGGTATGCATTGACATGGAAAACTATAGGAAAACTAAAAGTCTTGTATTGGTTTTCCATGTATAGATGGACATATGATCCAAACATGAAGATAAAATAGAGATGTGATTAATGCAAAGGGTGTTCATCCTCAGTATGGCCATAATCTTGACAAGTAGCTACCTAAAATTCATAAATCCATAATTCTATTAGATCCATGAGCATGAAGTTTTATCTTCAAGTGAGAGATGGCATGGAGGATCAAAGAAAGGTCTAGTGTTGGGAATTGAAGCTAGGAGAATTCAAGACTTTCTCACTTAACAAGCCATGGGAAGTGTCCTATTGATCAAAAAGGTGACAATACTTTCATTGTCTAAGGAAAAAAAAATGGTGACTCAGGTTCAATTAATGACGCAAGATAAAGTGTTCTTTTTATGATGGTGTGCTCCCATATTCTCTCTCTCTCTCTCTCTCTCTCTCTCTCTCTCTCTCTCTCTCTCTCTCTCTCTCTCTCTCTCTCTCTCTCTCTCTCTCTCTCTCTTTCTCTCTGTATTCTCCTATATATCTTAGTCTCATTCCCATTGAAGGGGTTCTTAGCTCTTAGAATTTAGCATTCATTTATGGGACTAGGATACTCATTGAGACTCTTACAAAAGTGTGCTCATTTGATATGGTTAACCCTATCAAAATATTATAATAACTACCTCTTGAAGTAATATGATCAACTCTTTGCATATCTCTTGTCTTTAATCAGTGCTTAGTATGCTTGTGTATGGTGAATTTGTGAATGATATTCTTCCTAGTTCATTGTCCTTCTACTTGCCTCTTTAAAGGTGTTTTCAAACTAGCTTTTAGGTATAGATTAGTGTTCTAATTGGAACCTCTTCTATGAAACATTTATGAAACTATTGAGATTTTGAAATTGAGTAAGCAATAATTATCATTTGTTGATCCAGTGTATGTTCAAACTTATATGAGTGTCCATTTAAATTTGGTGCATCACCCTTTTCAGTCTTCTTAGGATCCCTTATTATCTTTCTAAACCTTTTCCTCATGAATCATTATGCTTAGCATTAGTTTAGGTGAGAATCAAAGAGGAAGATGACCTACTATGAAGGTTCAACCCCAACATAAGTTACCTATAGCCTGGGGTTGTCCCAATATTATGGCTTAGTTGGAGAGAGACTAAATAACCCTATCTAAGTATGAAAATTAATCCTATAATAGTTTTTGGCATGCATGATGGGACCACATTAGAAAAAGGGAGATTGACCAAATTTGATGTTGGTTTGATCATATTTGTTGAAGTTAAGCTACCAAGTAACAACATCTAACAATTTCAAAAGGAAGAATCAACACTCTGATGTAGAACAATAGCTTCATATCATGCCAAAGGTGATAACAAGGTCAACCTTAAGAGGTGTTCCCTTTGAATTTTTTGAACTACATTTAAATTAAGTAAAAAGATTAAGGTTTATTAATACACATCCATATCAAGGAAAATTTTCTCCTAGGTAATTTTCAAGGCTTACCCCTACAAGAGAACCTTAGTTAAACCCTCCCATAACATTGGAAATCCCTAAAGATTTTGTGGATTTAAATGGCCAAATCCCTCTATCCCTTACTCATTATGATCTTATCCTAGTTGTATCCCTTAAAAGTGTTCCCTATTATTTTTGGTGACCAAGATAAAACACTTTTGAGTACCTCATGGACATAGCCAATTTTTGCAATATCCATAATGTCACTAAGAAAAATATAGCTATTAGGTATAGAGGCCTTACTACCAATTCCATTCAAACATGAAACCGATTAGGGGAATATGTGTGTAAAATATTTGAGGACAAAAGTGATCATTTGTCACTTGCATAACAACTAAATACCATTTTAAGATCTCCTCATGAAGTCATGCAAGACTTCAACACAAGGTTCTAAAAATCTTTTTGGACAAAATCCCAGACTCATTTAAGAACAACCCCTAACTTTGCCTTCCTATATTATTTAAAGGTTTTGAATAGTGATATAGTAGTGATGATCCAATCTATGGGAGGAAATATACTTCTAGATGATTATGAGGTGGCCATCAAAGCAAAACATTGTTCGGGTTAAGTTGGAAAGGTTACACCCAATTCACTAATTCCCTTATTTCTTGAAATTAGACCAACTCCTATTTCTATCCATCCACTTGATTCCATTAATCATACACCAATAATTATTGTAATCCTTGCACCAAAATAAGAGAAAGGTTCCACTATTGGATCTAGTGATTCACTATACCAAAAGAACTTCCAAGAACTCAAGAGCATGTTTCAGTCCTTTAGAAAAGAGATAGTAAATGTTAATTGGTAGCAGGCTTTCACTAGGCCTTATCAAGGTTCATATCAACCTCAATAAAAAGTCTTTCAAGCAAATAGGCCACCATACAAAGGGAACTACTTAGGTCAAAACCAAGGACAAGGGAAGCATGGCTACAATAGGCAAAATAACTATAATCCTAATGTTATTATTACTTCCAACTCTTTGGTCCTAATTTAAAATATCATGGCTCAATAAGTAGAGGGTACCATGCCTTGGAATCAGTCCTTTAGTCAGCATATTTCCCCAAGTATTGACCTTAACTAGGCCTTCAATGATCAATGGTAACAAACTGCTAATTTTGGATACAACCAAGCTCTCATAGCCCAAAATGTAGAGGTACCAATAATTACCAAGCCCAAGAAGCCTCCATAAGGTCAAGGGTCTAATTAGGGACCATTTTAGTTGGATGCTACAATGATAAACTTTGAACAAGAAGAGTGATATGCATCCAACCAGTAGGTTAGTTCTAGCCAATCCTAGATTTTAGTGGCTACAAATACAAGATTTACAAGAAGGAACATGGATGGTAATTAAGAAGTAGTCAAAGAGATTCCTACCATTACTTGACTAACAAATCCAAGTGAACCTATTGTCACTCCAATCACTCTAAAGGTTCCAGTACCTCCAAAAAATTAGATCTAATGGAATCTTTTTGTGCCCTAAGGCTCACAAGTTTAACAAACATCAGTGGTGGCTCCCAAAGCAAAAAATAATGTTGGTAGTTCACCTATTAACATTTTTGAACAAATGAAAAATTCAAATGTGAGTGTACTCATGTGGGATATACTCTTTATGCCTAGTTAGGTAGATATCCTTTAAAAAGGACTATCAAATATCAATGTTGTAGACAAGCCACCAAGCAAGGTGAATGAAGTTCTCACTAATACAACCAAAGGGTCTAGTGAAGGATAATCAAGTAAAGTAGTCAAGCCTCCTCGCTTTTATATTTTAATAATCATTGGAAACTCTTGAGTGCACAATTACCTAGTGGACATTGGGGTTAGTACCTCAATAATGCCAAACTCTATAGTTGATCAACTTGGCTTGAAATATGAATCATAGTCCAAAGGAGTGTTGTAACTTGATGGTTCTTATCCCAATCCATTTGGCATAATCATGAACCTAAATATGACCCTACATGCTTGTCCAAGTATCTCTATGGCTCAAGATATATTGATCTTGGATGTTCCTCCTTAATTTTCACTATGCCTATCTAGAAAGTGCAAGACAAATATAGTGGGATACCTTGTAGATCTTATAAGGTATTCAGGACAAGTTATGGGGCCAAAGTGTCAATAAAAGCTAAGCCCATTACATAATTCCATATAAATCCCTATGGACCAGATAATGTCAAAATTAATTGCACCATCATTGATGAGGATGAATTTGCAATGGGGAAGGACTAAATACTCATCTAGAATAGGTACCAAACATGTTCTTGGATGAGTTATGGAATGATAGTCATTTGGTATATCCCTTAGGAGGTGTTGAAGAAAGGAACTTGGGTGTCTACTATTTTCATGAAGAAAATCAATCCATGACATCCCTCATTAAGCCTCAAGAAGATCCTGTTTATCCATGGAAGTTGTTATTTAATGGTTTAAGGAGAAATCATGGAGTGGGTATAGGTGTCATGATAATATCCTCTTTAAATTATAAATACTTCTCTTCATATTAGTTCTAATTCATCTACTCCTACAATTTAGTAGAATATGTAAACACCTAAATCTAGCCACCAATAAACTCTAATCTGGCTTTTGGCCAATTTCCACCTAAAGTGCATAATTTGGCCAAAAAACACTAAAACACGTTGAATGATGTGAAATTGACATATTCAAGTGCTGATTTTGGCTAGGGTATCGTTAAATAGGGAAATGCAATTTATGGACCAATTAACTTTGATCAGATCATTCTAAGTCAAAATGCCAATTTTGCACCTAGGTGCTCTAGATTGCTCTTTTCTATCAAAACTTCTACATAAGATGTGTGCCTTTGTTATTTGTTATTGGCAACATCCTAAATGGAATAACACAGCCAATTCATCTGATAGTGGCTTCCAATTTCAATCCAATTGAATTTTAAACCAATAAAAAGGCATTCTGATCAATTTGAGTAATTTGTGCACAAAGTGCTTAAACATGCTTAAGAGTTAATTAAACCAAATTAGAGACTAATCAAGAATTTCATTGAAACTTGTTGAATAATTTGTTTTGGAAATGAATATTAAATATTTGCATCATCAGGCAACCTCATTTCTTAGGAAGACATCTCTAGGCCATAAATGCCATAAATATCAGGATCCATGCCTCCCATGCCTTATCAAAGCCCTCCATACCTCTTAATTGCTTCTCTATACCAAATATTGATGAGCCTATTTATAAATTTAAATTGCATAATTTTATTAATCCTTATCCACACATCTTAATCCTGATATGGATGGTTTAGGTTGATTTTAGACATTTGAAAAAATCTATAAATAGGAGGCCTCACCACATGAATTTTAAGTCCTAATAATGCAAAGTTATAATGCACAAATGATTTCAAAATCCATTGAAATTAGTGTTACCATGATAAATTTATTCCAAGTCAAGCTAAGCCAAATCCACAAGGTGCCAAGGAGAAGAGGAGATAGCCAAGCCTCCTTTGATGAAGACTTCATGAGCACAAGCTGAGCAAGCCACTACAACAAGCATTTTGGAACATCCAAGGAAGGTAAAATAAAGTTTTTTTTTGCATTCTAGTTGTGTGTTTTATTCATGTTTGTTAAATAAGCTCTCCCTAGTGTCTAGGCTTAGAGATGTTATGTTATTTAGTGTGTTTCTTTCATTTTGTTTTCATTTGAAACTAACACCATACTAACCATCCTCTCTTGAGTCAAATCCTTAGATCACATAATGGTACACCCGATGGAACCAAATTCATCCCACACATGAAGAAGATCATTTTGTAACTTTAAAATCTTCATTTGGATCATTAAAACTCTTACAAATTAATTTTCTAACTTTGTTTCACCATTTTCTTTTGTCATGGGTTTACACAGTAACCAACATCGATTAGTAAAAACAACATCAGTTAAACAATTGTCATTAGTCATTATTGGTATAACTGATGTCGATTAGATAACCATCATCATTTAGCCAGTGTAATCATATCAGTTATATAATTAATGTCGATCAGTATGTTTTTCTTAAAACATAGATCCAAGATCTCTTTTTTTAAAGTTCATTGTTTCAAACACAAAAGAGCTTAAGGCTAAAGAACATGCTAATGTTTTTGTTGCAAGACCAAGCTTGACATTTGCTAAAAACATGGTTTAGATCACATTTTGCATGATTAAAAATCAATTAGGAACCTTGTTTTGGTGTTTAACAAAAAATTTAAATGTTTATGGTGAATTTTTTCAAACTTTTCAACTAATACTAAGGGGTTAAATGAACACCACCTCATTTTCCATTTTGGCTTAAAAATGAACTCACCTTTTCAAAAAAATTGTATTCACTTAGATGTTTAAATTAAATTTTTGTTTAGCAAAAAGAGGGATGTTGCATGTATGCTCTTCCATTTGTCCCCTTTAGGGAACCCTTGGAATCAAAAGTTCCATTCCTATTGCTAGTAACCTAGTCCAAGGCTTAGAAATTAAGTCATCTAAAGCACTCCCCAAAAACTCATCAGAGTTTGGGTGACCTTGAAAATGACCCTAAAGTCTTTATTTTTATGTCTTTCATTTCATTACATTATTGGCTTGTGAGGGGGATGCCATTACCTCCCATGAGTTCTTTAGGGAAGCTTTAACCTAGGGTTTCACCTCCTAGCATTGACTTCATTACTCCCGAGTTGCACATGGGATGTATTTGCATTTGGATATCACATTACACTGAGTGAATAATAGGATGTAGTGGTTGTAAAAAGGACTAGACCTTTTTACAACTAGACAATGTTGAAGTCACCCAATTTATGTGATTTTCTTTTGCATTATTTGATGTGAAAGTCATTATGCAATTGATTCCCCTAGAAACATTTGAAAACTTGCTAGTTTAGTCAATCCCACATTGTCATGCACTTTCTAGGATTTAGATGGTTATACTTAGAGGATTTTGGTCATTTTTTCTTGGTAGTTTTTGAGACTAGAACTTGTTTATTTGTTCATAAATCCATGTCAAAACCAATTTGGCTATATGTCACTCTTTTGTCTAAAGAGGTGTTATGATGTCCATTTTAAACCACACGTGTGTCTTGAAATTTTTGCTAAACCTATTTATGTCTGTGTCATTTGAGTTGAGGAGGGTAGTGTTATGTTGTCCAAATCATGTTAAAACCATTTTGCCTTTGAGTCTTGGAAACATAACATTGACCACATCATTCGAGCATGTTTGCACCATTAGGTTTCTCAAATTGTTTTCAAGACTAGTTTACCTTGTATAAAAAAACCACTTATTTCAAACATGTCATATATACCATTTAGACCTTTGTCTTATGATATCATGTTGTCTGATCTTGTCTAGCTTATTTGGTCAAATCTTAGTTTTCAAATGTTGAGTTTTCACTTATCCTAGTCAATTTTGGATTCAAACATTGATTGATTTATATTTAGGCCTTAATTTGTGGGGTTGATACACTGATCTTTCTCTTTTGGGTTGCATAACTTTAGTTAATCAGTTACCCACATTTGAAAATTGTTGATGGTTTATGTATTTAGTGCCTATCTTCATCATTGTTTATGATTTTATTTGGGAGAACATGGCCTTTTTCAAAGAGCCTTTTGTATTATGCCTTATGCCAACTGATCATGTTTATGTTTGATTTTGTGTATTAGGTTTATGTCAAAGTTTTTCCAAACTTGTTAAATTAAATCAAATCACATTAGCATTTGTTTCAAGTCTAGGTTTTAACATCATTTAGCTAAAATTCCTAGCATATGCCTATTTTTTTGAGCCTAGCTTTTGAATCCATGTTTGGATAAAATACCTAGTCACTCAACTTTTCCCTTTCATAGTTTAGACCTTGTTTGGAACACTTTGACCTATACCTTTGACATATTGGTTTTTATTCAGATACTTGAACTTTTTTATGTATGAAATTTAACATTAGACATTTGATTTTAGACTATTTTATGCCAATTTTTATCACAAATCATTTTGGAGATACAGTTCCACCTTCAACTAAGTTAAACCAAGTTTGAACCATTTATCTTTTGGACATAGTTTTTTAGAGTTTACAGAACTCTAAAAAATTTTGTTTTAGAGATTTCATGATTTATGAGGATTTGTCTAGCTACACTTATGGTGGAGTCACATACAATCCAACTTATGATATAATGGCCATACAAAATCCCACTAGGAACCCCTATAGAGAACGATTTTTAAGGATTTATATTATTCTCCCTACAATACTCCATATGGGGAACATAGTCAAAATCCAAAAAATAAAAATTGAGACCTTGATTGGTATGAAGAGGCTTGTGAGGAAGAATTTGAATACCCAACTATAGATAATATTATTTGGGATATGAATCCATACCCTCTTTTCAATAATTAGTACATAGAACACAGTCAAGAACTAGCTTATGAGCCAACTCACAATTGGGATGATATGGTTTATGAAGAAGACTTGGATGATTTGGATTATGAAAGAAACTAAGCTCCAAAATTCCCAATGATTTCTATACTAGGACCTCATCCTTTGGCTTGTGAGATAAATCAAGCTCCACAATGCCCCTTCATCATTACAAGACCTAGTCCTTTAGCTTGTGCGGGTAATCAAGCCCCACAACAACCTATCATTACCATCTCAAGACTTTGTACTTTAGTTTGTATGATAAATCATGCTCCCTAAAGCCTTATCATTATCCAATCATAGGTCATTCCTTGTCCAGTACCAATCCCATCCAAACCTCAACCCATCTAATCATTCGGAGACCAAGCTATGTTCAAATCTGGTATCTTCAAAGTCATTAGAAACCAAGGCTTAGAAAACTAACCAATCCAAGATGTTTTTGTTGAACCAACCAATTTTTATAAGTTATCCTATGATGAATAACCTATTGATCCTATACTAGTTGTCGAAGAACCTCACATTGATGAGCCAGTCTTTGTCGAGTCACTTTTTAATGATTATAACCGCTTTTAGGCAAATCATTACCTTGATCATGTGCATATTTTTCAAGAGCCTCCTATTGAAAATACAGTCTTTGAGGAGTTGTCTCTTAACCTTTTTCCCATCCTACAGGAGTCTCACTTTGACAAACTAGTTTATGAGGAACATATTATGCCATTGTAGGCCATCACTTGTCTAAAACCAAACATTCAACAAGACATTATTGTAATAGAATACCCATTATATGAAGAATCAGAGTTAGAGTTAGGTTTTATTCTTGAACTAACATCAGATTTACCATTATAATCTAAATCCACATTAGTCTCAACATCATATTTAGAGTTCCTTGAGTTAGAATTAGATTCAAAAAAGAATATGTCTATGGCTATTACAATATTGATTATGCATACCTCACAAATCAGTTTGAATACATTTTTGATCCTTCTACAGTTTTTGAGGATGATTAGTTCAACATTGACATAAGTTATCCTAGTATTTTCTATCAGAATTATGTATCCTCTAACCATTCCATTACCATTCCACAAGCCGTTACCATCAAACAAAATAGCCATATTACTAACATTCCATCTCTCACAAGTGTTGATTAGGATTGATAGAATCACACTTTGTTAAAATGCATCCATGGTGATATAGGATTTGATGAAGAGCAAGGAGGACAAGAAAACATTCATGTAGTAGAAGAACACTCTCCTAGTGAAACCTTTTTGGAGATGCTAGGGGACAATCCAAGTCAGAACTCAATATCTTCTAGTGAAACTTTTTCAGAAGTGCTAGAAGAAAATCAAAATCAAAGTCAAAAGCTAATGTTCATTAGTGAAACCTTCTCTAAGGTGATATGGGACAATCAAGAAAACTTCATTGGTGAAAACCTCTTTGAGGCACCAATAGCTAAGCACAAAATTTCTTCACTGCTTGATGAAGACAAAATCAAAGATCAAATCAAAATAGCTTCCTATTTACAACATAATCAGATGGTAGCTACTCTCAAGATCAAATAATAGAAAAGTTTGGTGGTCCTATCGAGAGAAAAAGTCTTCATCCCTGCCTCAACCAAAATTATGTTAAATCTAGAATCAACAACATTATATGTGATTGAAAGTCTTGATCTTCATTTGTTTCCCCACCATTATACATTCTATTATCATCAACTGTTCTATTTCACCATCAAACCTACCATCCATCATTTGTCCTTATTTACCATCCATGGTTGCACTTTCCTTTGTATAGGATACAAAGATACCTTGTCTCAACATTTGAAGGAATCAAAATCAACAAACAAGGAAGACCACAAAAGCATTCTCAAAAACTAGATCTACATCGAGTTCTTGATAGAGCAATTATTTAGATGAGGTATGGGATAGCAATTAATAGGATCAAGTATTCTATTTGTATCATTTTTTGATTAGGATGTGCATCTCCCCATAAATAGGAAAAATAGAATCAAAAACCATACCTAGGCCAAAAACATGTGCCATGCCATTGCCATTTTTACATATCCATTTGCCATTATCACAAATCCTACCATTCACCCCATCACTTGGGGGCAAATCCTCTTACCATATCATCTTATCATTATATTCCTATCTAGACCAAAGCCTATTTTTAGTCATCTTATCCAATCCTATTATAAAATTGGTTACTTTGGTTCTTCCCACACCTTTAATGGGGGTATTTCATTCAGGTTTCAAGAATCAATCAAGTCCATGTTTAAATGATAGTCTATGAAAGTAGTGTGATAGTTGATCTGGTAAGATATCTTTCATTTTACATCCTATATCAAGCTTGTTTATATGAGTCTAATTCTAACCACCTATAGGCATCAATGTTTAACCAGTCTTTCTACTAATTATAACTGCCTATGGGCAAATTAGTATCATTGACCTATGTTGTTGTATCCTAGTTATGGCTGCTTATGGGAAAACTAGGGGCAACACTTATTTATCATGCATTGTTTTATCACTTTTCCATAATTATTTTTATTTGATTGGCCATTATAGACACTTAAAACTGGCCATCAATAACCCCCAATTAGGCTTTTGGCCAATTTCCACCCAAAATGCATAATTTGTCCTAAAAACACTAAAACATGCTAAATGATGTGAAACTGACATATTCAAGTACCGATTTTGGTCAGGGTATCCCTAAATGGGGCAATACAATTTATGGGCCAACTAACTTCGATCAGATCATTTTGAGTCAAAATGCCAATTTTGTACCTACATGCTTTGGAATACTCTTTCCTATCAAATCTTTTACACAAGACTCATGCCTTTACTATTTGTTGTTAGCAATAGCCTAAATGGGAATACGCATTCAACACATCTAACAGTGACTTCTAATTTTGATCCAATCAAATTTATGACTAATAACAAGGCATTCTAATCAATTTGAGTAATTTGTGCATAAAGTGCTTAATCATGTTTAAGATCTAATTAACCCATATCAAGGCCTAATCAATAATTCCATGGAAACTTGTTGAATACTTTGTTTTGGAAATGAATATTGAATATCCACATCATCAAGTGACCTCATTTATTGGAAAGACATCCGTAGGCCATAAATGCCATAAATATTAGGATTCATGCCCTCCATGCCTCATTAATGCCTTACATGATGCCCTTCATGCCTTTTAATTTCCTCCTTTTCTAATGTCATGATGAGGATAGTTACAAACTTAATTCCAAAAATTGAATTAATCAGCAACCACACATCTCAATCTTGAGATGGATGGTTGAGGTTGATTCTGATCAAATAAAAAAAATTATAAATAAGAAGGCTCACAAAATCATTTCTAAGCTATTTTAGTACAAAGTTATTATGCTCAAATCTATTCAAAAGCTTAATTGGTGCAAATTTATACTGTAGGATTGGTTCTAAAATCTTCAAATAGCTAGTGTTACCATGCCAAATTGATTCCAAGCCAAGCTAAGCTACAAGCCAAAGGCACCAAGGAGAGATGGAGGTAACCAAGCTTCCATTGATAAGGACTTCATGAGCACAAGCCAAGTAAGCCACTACTACAAATGCATTTGGAGCATCCAAGGAAGGTGAAGGAACTCTTGTATTTTATCACTTGATTTTTAGTTGTGCTTGTCATTTTCTTTTGTTAACTAAGCTCTCCCTAGTGTCTAGGCCTAGAGATGTTATGTTATTAGTGTGTTTGTTTTATTTTGGAACTAACACCATACTAACCATCCTCTCTTGATTCAAATTTTTAGATCACATAATGGTATGCTCGGTGGGACTAGATGCATCCCACACATGAAAAAGATCATTTTGTAAGTCTAAAATATTTATTTGAGCTCTTAAAACTCTTACAGATTAATTTTTTAACTTTATTTTTCTATTTTTGGTTGCCATGATTTTTACATAATAACTGACACCAGCAAAAATACTAACATCAATTACCTTCTTAATTGACATCGGTCAACAAAACTAACATTGGTTAGATTTTATTTATCTAGAGTAACTAATGCCGATGGTAATAAATGATGTCAGTCACTATGTTTTTTCCAAAAAACATAGACCCAACAGCTAATTTTCTAAATTTTATTGTTTCAAACTTAAAAGATATTCAAAGCTAAAGGACATGCTAACAATTTTACTATAAGACCAAGCTTGATATTTTTTCAAAACATGTTTAAATCACCTTTGCATGCTTAAAAATCAATTAGGAACCTTGTTTTGGGTTTTTAACAAAGAATTTAGATGTTTTTGGTGAATGTTTTTTCAAAGCTTGTAACTAAGACCAAGGGGTCAAATGAACACCACCAAATCTTTCATTTGGATATAAAATTGAACACACTTGTCAATTTTTGTTTTCAATAGTTGATTAGTTAGATTTTATTTGTCAAAAAGAGGAAGGTTATGTGTATGTTCTTCCATTTGTCCCCTATAGGGAACCCTTAGAATCAAAATAACCATTCCTATTACAAATAGCCTAGTCCAAGGCTTAGAAAGAATGTCATCTAAAGCACTCCCCCAAAACCCATCAAAGATTGGATGATCTTAAAAACTACCCTAAAGTCTGTCTACTTTCATGCTTTATTTATTTATGCATCTTGGCTTGTGAGGGGGACTTCATCACCTCCTACAAGTTATTTAGGGAAGCTTTAACCTAGGGTTTCATCTCCTGGCATTGAATTCATTTGGCTCTTTTGGAGTTATACACAAGACATAGTGGCACTTTAAACATCACACTGCATTGAGAAAATAACAAGATGTAGTGGTTGCAAGAAAGACTAGACCTTTTTGCAACAAGCCAAGTGATACGGACCCAAAATCCATGCTTTTTTATTTTACATTGTTTGGTATGAAAGTCATTGTGCAATTGATTCCCCTAGAATGATCAAATCCTTGCTAGTTTTATCAACCTTATTTTGCCATACCCTTGTTAGGATTTGGATGATTATACATAGAGTATTTTTGTCATTTTTTATTGGTATGTTTTGAGACTAAAACTTGTTTGTTTTTTCATAAGCCATGTCAAAACCAATTTTTCTATACATCACTCTTTTGTCTAAAGAGGTGTTATGTTGGCCATTTTACACCACACTTGTGCCTTAATTTTTTTGCTAATTTTTTTGTGTGTGTATGTCATTTGAGTTGCAGAGGGTAGTATTATGCTACCCAAATCATGTCAAACCATTTTTCCTTTGAGTCTTTGAAACATAGTATTGAACACATCATTTGAGCATGTTTGCACTATTAGGCTGCTCAATTTGTTTCAAGACTAGTTTACCTTGCACCAAAAATAATTGTTTCAAACCATGTCATGTATACCATTTATACCTTTGTATTGTGTCATCATGCTATCCAATCTTGTCTAGCTTGTTTGGTCAAAACCTAGTTTACATTGTTGATTTTTCAATTAGCCTTGTCAGGTTTGGATTCAAACATTGATTAATTTCTATTTAGGCCTTAATTCAGGGCTTATATATAGATATTTTTATTTTGGGTTGCATAAATTTGATTAGTTAATTGCCCAAATTTAAAAACTATTGATAGTTTGTTTATTTAATGCCTATCCTTATCATTGTTTGTGCCTTTATTTAGGAGAACACAACCTTTCTCAAAGAGCCTTTTGCCTTATGCCTTATGCCAATTGATCATGTTTATGTTTGATTATGTGTCCCAGGTCTATGTAAAATTTGCTTCCAAACTTGTTAGATTAAATCAAATCACATCATGCCTATTTGTTTAAGCCTAGATTTTGATTCCATGTTTGGACAAAAGACTTAGCAACTCAACTTTTCCCTTTCCTAGTTTAGACCTTGTTTGGAGCACTTTGACCTAGACCTTTGACATGCCAATTTTTATTTAGATGCTTGAACTTTATGCATATGACATTTGACATTAGACTATTTTATGCCAAGTCTTAGCATAAACTATTTTGGAGATACAACTCCACTTTCAAACCACATTGGAGATACAGCTCCACCCCTTCGACCTAGTTGGACCAAGTTTGAACCATTTGTCCTTTGGATCATTTTTTAGAGTTTGTAGAACTCTAAGCCTTTTTGTTTTTTGAAGCTTTCATCATTTACGTGGATATGTCTTGCTACACTTATAGTTGAGTCACTTACAATCCAAATTATGATAGAATGGCCACACAAAATGACTTTTATATCTTTAGTCAAGACCCCAATGATGCTAATATGGGTTTTGAGATAGAATTCTATCCACCTCATATTAATCATTCATGGGAACAAAGTCATGAAACAACTTATGATCTAACTTGAGACCTTGATTGGTATGAAGAGGCTTATGAAGGGGAATTTGAAGACCCAACTATAGATAATATTATTTGGGATATAGATCCATACCCTCTTTGCAATAATCAGTACATGGAACACAGTCAAGAACCATCTTATGATCCAACTCAAGATTGGGATGATCTGGTTCATGAGGAAGACATAGATGATTTTGCTTGTGTAAGTAATCAAGTTTCATGACATCATTTTATTATTCGATCACTGGCAAACCCTAATCCTCCTTTGGATTATATGAGCTATCAAGCTCTACAATATCCAAAGAATACCATTACCATTCCTAGATGTAGTCCTTTGGCTTATATGAAAAACCAAGCACAATACCTTTTCATCATTCTAGGACCTAGTCCTTTGGCTTTTGAAAACAATCAAGCCACACAACACCCTATCATTACCATCTTAGGACTTTATCCTTTGTCTCATGCAATAAATCATGCTCCCCAATGTCTTACCATTATCCAACCACAAGCCATTCTTCCTCCAATACCAATCCCAACCAAATACCAAGCTATGTTTAGAACTATTATTTTCTAACTCATTGGAAACCAAGGCAAAGAGAACCAACCAATCCAATATTTTTATATTGAATCAACCATTTATGATAAGTCAACCTATGATAATTACTTATTGATCATATAATATTTATCAAGGAGTCTCACTTTAATGAGCTAGTCTTTGCTGAGTCATTTATCAATGATTATAACCACCTTTGGGAAAATCATTACCTAGACCATGTGCCTATTTTTCAAGAGCCACCTATTAAAAAACTAGTCTTTAAGGATTTTTCTCTTGACCTTCTTCCCATCCTAGAGGAGTCTCACTTTGACAAACTAGTTTTTGTGGAACCCATTATGTCATCATAGGACGTTACTTATCCAAAACAAAGCACTCAATAAGACATCATTATAAAAAATTACCCATAAAATAAATAATTAGAATTAGATTTAGGTTCTATTATTTAATTGACATCATATTTAGCATCAAAATCTGAATCAACATCAGTCTCAACATCAGATTTAGAGTCCCTTGGGTTGGAATCAGATTCAAAAGAAGAATATGTTCATAGTTGTTACAACATTGGTTACACATGCCTTGAAGATCAATTTGAATACATTTATGATCCTTCTATAGTTTTTAAGGATGATTACTTTAACTTTGACATAAGTTATCATAGTATCTTCTACAAGGATTATGAAACCTCTCCCCATTCCATTACCATTCCACAAGACTTTAACATCAACCAAAATAGCCATATTATTGACATTCCATCTCCCACAAGTATTGATTGGGATTGATAGAATCACAATTTATTAAAATATATCTATGGTGACATAACAATTGAAGAATAGAAATTAGGCCAAGACCACATTCATATAGTAGAATAACACTCTCCTAATGAAACATTTTTGAAGGCGCTAGGGGACAATCCAAGCTAGAACTCAACATATTTTAATGAAAAATTTTTAGAAGTATTAGAAGACAATCAAAGTCAAAAGTCAACATTCCTTAGTGAAACCTTCTTGAAGGTGCTATAGGACAATCAAGACAACTTCATTGGTGAAAACCTCATTGAGCCACCAATAGCTGAGCATTCAAGTTCTTCACTACTTGATGAAGACAAAATCAAATATCAAATCAAAATAGCTTCCAATATATAGCCTAATCAAATGTTAGTTGCTCTTAAGATCAAACCAAAAAAAAATTGGTGGTCTTATCAAGAGAACAAGTCTTTGACCCTACCACACAACCAAAATTATTTTGAATCCAATATCAACAACATTACGTGTGACTAAAAGTCCTAATCTTCATTTATTTCCCCACCATTACACATTCCATTATCATCTACCATTCCATTTCATAGTCAAACCTGCCATCCATTATTTGACCTTATTTAGCATCCATGGTTGTACTTTCCTTTGTAGAGGCTATAATAACACCTTGTCTCGACGTTTAAAGGAATCCAAATAAATGACCAATGAAGATCACAAAAGCATTATTAGCAACCAAATTTGTAGGCCATTCTTGATAGAGAAGTTATTTTAATGAGGTGTGGGATAGTAATTAACATGATCAAGTATTCTATTTGTATCATTTATTGATTAGGACATGCATTTACCCATCAATAAGAATAATAGAAGAAAAAAACACACCCAAGCCAAAAACATGTACCATGCCATTGCCATTGTTACATATCCATTTTCCATTGTCTACGTACTTAATCATTCAACCCATCACTTGGGGGCAATCCTCTTACCATTTTATCCAATCTATCAAAAACCATCATTATCCTTAGCAATACCATGCCATCATAAAATTGCATTCCTATCTAGACCAAAGCCTATTTTTAGTCATCCTACCCAATCCTAGTTTGATCTTAGTTACTTTGGTTCTTCCTACACTTTTTGTGAGAGGATTTTGATCATATTTCAACAATCAATCCAATCTATCTTTTAATGATAGTTTATGAAAGTAGTGTGACAGTTGATTTGGAAAGATATCTTTCATCCTATAAATCTTGTTTATGTGAGCCTAATTATAACTACCTATGGGCATATTAGTGTTTCACCAGTCTTACTACTAATTATAACCACCTATGGGCAAATTAGTATCATTGACCTATATCATTGTATCCTAGTTATATCCACCTATGGGCAAACTAGGGGAAACAATTGTTTACCATACATTTTTGTATCACTTTACCATCATTGTTTTTATTTGAGTGACCATTTGTCAAATTTGAGAACTTTTTGAAACCTAGTTAGTTTTTCCTCACCTTTTGTGTGGATGGAATTACTATGACTTGAGGTCATTTTAGGACTATATGGGTCATGCTCAATTCATGTTTAGGTCACCTTAGTCCCCCTTTCTATATGCTTTCACCATTTTATGAGTAGGTATCTTTTCATTCTCTAACAAGTTAAGATACCTCAAAAATTCCAAAAACATTCAAATATTTAAAAAATCCAAAAATATTTGACTTGTCTAAACCTAGTCAGTTATCCTCGATCCACCTTATTAGGGCATAATCATTGTTAGGATTCTTTATTTTACATTTTTTTAGGCTTTTTGTTTATTTTTTTATTTCAAGTTATTTATTTATTTTTTTGTTTGTTCACTTGCCGTTATGTTTTCTTTTAGCACTGTTACCTCGACTCAGTCTATATGTGTTCATTGGGTGATTCCTTATAGACATTATTCTTGAGTCTATCCATATTCATATGTCAACATTATCATCATGGTTTCTATCATTGGTGCATTATTTTCAAGTGTTAATTGGATATCAGGAGTCAGTCCTTTTGCATATTTTGGCCAAGTCTTCATGGTGTTCTATAATGAAGCCTACAATCACATGCTACAACAAAAATCAACTTCATGAATGTATACAATCAATGGAGCCATAGAAATTTATTTTTGACACCTTGGAAAATCCTTTCATCCCACCCTTGATCAATATAACTCATTTGACCATTCTAGTTGTATCATTGTTAATTAGGATGAACATCTCCTCATTGATAGGTACAACTGAATAATTTTATTGATCAATCTCATTCCTCTATCCATCTCTTTCATCATTTTGTGCCTACTCATCTTTAATCTATATTATAGGTTATATCCTTAAGTTATGCTTTCTAATCAACACTAACTGGGGAACCATCACCTTTAGCTAATCCAAGTCTACTTAATGATTATAATCTTCTATGGGCAAATCATTATTTTTAATTTTATTCCTAATTATAACTACCTTTGGGCAAATCAATGATGTATTTAAATCAATGTATGCAAGCATTTTATCATTTGGATTAATCTCAATCATGAATTAATTCCATCTTTCTTCTTGTTTATTTTTGAGGGACCATCTATTAAGAAATAGGATGGCCACTCCCTTGAGGGGGCATTATCATAGGCTTCCCAAACACCTTTTGGAGCTTTATTCTTCAACCATCATCTTATTTTTGGCATACAAGCAATCTCTCATTATTTGAGAAGATATTTCTTTGCCTACATTTTGTAACATCTTCCCAAACAAGGGCAAACTATAGACACCTAAAACTGGCCACCAATAACCCCTGATTATGGTTTTGGCCCATTTCCACTCAAAATGCACAATTTGGCCTAAAAACACTAAAACATGCTAAATGATATGAAATTGACATATTCAAGTACCAATTTTGGATAGGGTATCCCTAAATGGGGTAATGCAATTTATGGGTATTAGATCATTTTGAGTAAAAATGCTAATTTTTCACCCATGTGCTCTGGACTGCTCTTTCCTATCAAATCTTTTGCACAAGAATCATGCCTTTTTATTTATTGTTGGCAACATCCTAAATATGAATACGCATCCAATGCATCTAATAGTGACTTCCAATTCCAATCCAGTCAAATTTAAGACTAATAACAAGGCATTCTAATCAATTTGAGTAATTTGTGCATAAAGTAATTAATCATTTTTAAGAGCTAATTAACCCAAATCAAGGCCTAATCAATAGTTACATAGAAACTTGTTGAATACTTTGTTTTGAAAATGAATATTGAATATTTGCATCATTAAGTGACCTCATTTCTTGGAAAGACATCCCTAGGCCATAAATGCCACAAATATTAGGATTCATACCCTCCATGCCTCATCAATGATGTCCATGATTCCCTCCATGCCTCTTAATTTCCCCTTTTTCCAATGTCATGATGAGGATAATTAGAAACTTAATTCCAAAAATTGAATTAATACTCAAACACACATCTCAATCTTGAGATAGATGGTTGAGGTTGATTATGATAAAATCCAAAAATCTATAAATAAGAGGTCTCACAACATCATTTCTAAGCTATTTTGGTACAAAGTTATTATGCTCAAATATCTTCAAAATATTAATTGGCGCAAATTTATAATGCAAGATTGGTTCCAAAATATTCAAACCGAGCCAAATTGATTCCAAGCCAAGATAAGCTACAAGCCAAAGGTGCCAAGGAGAGATGGAGGTAGCCAAGCTTCTATTTCTAAGCACTTCATGAGCACAAGCTAAGCAAGACAATACTACAAAGGCATTTGGAACATCCAAGGAAGGTGAAGGAACTCTTGTATTTGATCCCTTGATTTTTAGTTGTGTTTGTCATTTGATTTTGTTAACTAAGCTCTCCATAGTGTCTAGGCCTAGAGATGTTATGATATTAGTGTGTTTATTTCATTTTATTTTCATTTTGGAATTAACACCATACTAACCATCCTCTCTTGAGTCAAATTCCTAGATCACAGCCATTTGCCAGATTTGAGAACTTGTTGGGACCTTGTTGGTTTTTCCTCACCTTTTGTGTGGATGAAATTAATAAGACTTGAGGTCATTTTAGGACTATGTGGGCTATGCTCAATTCATGTTGAGGTCACATTAGTCCTCCTTTCTATATGTTCTTGATGTTTTATAAGCAACCTATGCCAAATGCTCTCACCATTTTGTGAGTAGGTATCTTGTCATTCTCTAACAAGTTAAGATACCTCAAAATTCCAAAAAAAATCATAAAATTTCAAAAAAACCAAAAATATTTATCCTATCTAAGCCTAGTCAGTTATCCTCGATCTACCTTACTGGGGCCTGGTCATTTTTAGGATGCTTTCTTTTGATTTTATTTTTAGGCTTTCTATTTGTTTTTTATTTCAGGTTGTTTGTTTGTTTGTTTTTTCTATTTTTTATTTTTATTTAATTGCTTGTTTGTTTGCTTTCAACACTGTTACCTTGACTAAGTCTATATGTTTTCATTGGGTGATTCCTTGCACATATTATTCTTGAGTTTATCCATAGTCATATGTTAACATTGTCATCATGGTTTTTATCATTGATGTAATACTTTTGAGTGTTTATTAGATATTAGGAGTCATTTCTTATGCATTTTTTGGCCAAGTCTTCATGATGTTCTATCATGATTCCTACCATCATATGATACAACAAAAATTAGCTTCAGGAAGGTCTACAATCAATGGAGCCATAGAAGTTTGTCCTTGATACCTTGGAAAGTCCTCCCTCCCACCTTGATCAATATAACTCATTTGACCATTCTAGTTGTATCATTTTTAATAAGGATGAGCATCTCCTCATTGGTAGGTATAATTAAATCATTGACACTGATTAATCTTATTCTTCTATTCATCTATTTCATCACTTTGCACCTGCTCATCTTTAATCTATATTTTAGGTTATATACTTGAGTTATGATTGCTAATCATCCGTAACTAGGGCACCATCAGTTTTAGCCAATCTAGGTCTACTTAGTGATTATAACTGCCTATGGGCAAATCATTATTTTGACTTTTATTCTTGATTACAACCATCTTTGGAAAAATTAGCATATTTTTTACATCAGTGAATGGAAGCATATTATTATTTGGATTAATCTCAACCATGGATTAATTCCACATTTATTCTTGTTTCTTTTTGAGGGTCCATAGATCAACAAATGTGATAGCCACTCCCTCAAGGGGGCATCATCATAGGCTTCCCAAAAACCATTTAAAGCTTTGTTTTTCAACCATCATCTTCTTTTTGGCATATACGACATATCTCATTATTTTAAAATATGTTACTATGCTTATAGCTTGTAATGCCTTCCCAAATAGGGGCAAACTATAGACACCTAAATCTGGCCACCAATAACCTCCAATCAAGAGTTTGGCCAATTTACACCTAAAGTGAACAATTTGGCCTAAAAACACTAAAACACACTAAATGATGTGAAACTAATATATTCAAGTGCTGATTTTAGCTAGGGTATCCCTAAATGGGATAATGTAATTTATAGGCTAGCTAAATTTGATCAGATCATTCTAAGTCAAAATGCCAATTTTGCACCTAAGTACTCTGGATTGATCTTTCCTATCAAATCTTCTACATAAGATGCATGCCTTTGTTATTTGTTATTAACAACATCCTAAATTGAATAATGCATCTAATGCATCTAATAGTGGCTTCCAATTCCAATCTAGTCAAATTTTAGACCAATAACAAGGCATTCTGATCAATTTGAGTAATTTGTGAACAAAGTGCTTAAGAGCTAATTAAACCAAATTAGAGCTTAATCAATAATTCTATGTAAACTTGTTGAAAATTTTGTTTTGGAAATGAATATTGAATATATGCATCATCAAGTGACCTCATTTCTTGGGAAGACATCCCTAGGCTATAAATGCCACAAATATCAGGATTCATGCCTCCCATACCTCATCAAATCCCTCCATGCCTCTTAATTTATCCTCTATCCCAAATATTGATGAGCTTATTTATCAAATTTAATTGCATAATTTGATTAGTTATTAGCCACACATCTTAATCCTGAGATGGATGGTTCAGGTTGATTTTAGACATTTATAAAAATTTATAAATAGGAGGCCTCACCACATGAATTTTAAGTCTTGATAATGCAAAGTTATAATGCACAAATTATTTCAAAATCCATTGAAATTAGTGCTACCATGACAAATTGATTCCAAGCCAAGCCAAACCAAAGCCACAAGGTGCCAAGGAGAAGAAGAGATATCCAAGCCTCCTTTGATGAAGACTTCATGAGCACAAGCTAAGCAAGCCACTACAACAAGCATTTTGAAGCATCTAAAGAAGGTAAAAGAGAGTTTATTTTGTATTCTAGTTATGTGTTGTTCATGATTATTAACTAATTTCTCCCTAGTGTCTAGGCCTAGAGATGTTATGCTAATTAGTGTGTTTATTTCATTTTATTTTCATTTTAAAACTAACACCATACTAACCATCCTCTCTTGAGTCATATTATTAGATCAAATAATATGAGGGTCTCATCCATGGCCTTTAATGGGCCAGTAAGAGAAGGAATAAGTAGTTTCAAGCCTATGGTGGCAGTGATTTGGTTGTACACCAAGTTAGAGGTTAAAATGCAACTAATAACCCCTTACTAAAGTCATAAAAATATAGAGTGTGGGACCTAATTGAGGACTTTGAGGCCTTTAACATCCAATTAGTGTTGAGAGGCCAAAATCAACATGTTGATAAATTAGTAGCTATGGGGGCTCATTTTGACATCCCTAATGAATTGAAAAGGACCAAGGTTCAACCACATGTCAAAGTGGTAATAAGACCATCAATGCCATGTAATAAAGCTCATTGGTAGGTCTTTAGAAATGATAAATAGATTGCATGTTTCTTGCAAAAAGAAGTATAATTATCCTCCCTCAACTAAGAAAAATTATAGCATCAGTATGAGGATCAAATTGTTCAATTAAGGTCCAATAAGCTTCCTAAAGGGCTAGTTACCCTAGAAGGCCTCTTTAATGAAGGGGACCATATGAGGAAGGATAAAGTAATGATGTTAACTAATTAAGAAAACTATGAGAGATTTTTTATCTTTGAATACAAGATCCTCAAGCTTGGAAAGGTAAGCACTAAACTTAAAAGGCACATTTTCATAGACTATTGTAAGGAATACATAGACATCTTTTCTTAAAAGTATAGTGACCTAAGGGGCTTTGATCCTAAATTGGCCCAACACACTATAGAGCTAGATGTTAATGCCAAGCCTATCAGGCAAAATCAAAGACCCATAAATTCCAAGATTTAAGAACTCATGAGAAAGGAATTGACCAAGCTTATTGAGTCTAAGATCATCTTCCAAATTAAGCACTTATCATGGGTAGCTAATCTAGTACCTGCCATAATAGACTATGTATGGAATTTAGAGATTTTAATAGGGTCTCTTTGAAAGATCATTACCCTCTACCATCCATGAAGCAAAACTACAAGTATTTATTGGTTTAGACTTCTTCTCTCTCTTAGATGGATATTTAGGATATAGCCAAGTATTAGTGAGAGAAGAAGAATAGTACAAGATTTCCTTCACCACCAAGTGGGGGACATTTAATTATTATAAGATGCCTTTTGGATATTCTAATACTGGGGAAACCTTTAAAAAATCAATGGACATGGCCTTCTAAGGGTTACTAAATCAAAAGGTGTTGGTTTACTTGGTTGACATCATAGTCTTATCCAAGAATGCTAGTGAGCACATAGACCATATGAGGCTAATATTATAAAGATGTAAAGAGTATGGGATCTCCTTAAATCCCCAAAAATGTGTATTCTCTATGTATTAAGGTAAACTACTGGGTCATATTGTTTCAAAATAAGGATTTTCCATTGACCCTGATAGATTAAGTGTTATCTTATCCTTATCCTTGAAAAATAATAAGAAGGGGATCTAGAGCTTCCTTGGGAAGATTAACTTTGTGAGAAGGTTCATACCTAGTTTTGAAAACTTGGTCAAGCCTATCATCACCATGCTAAATAATGTTTACTTAGTCTAATGAAGATAAGGAAAATTTTGAAGCCATCAAATAGGGCATTTCACCCTCACTCTAGAATCCTCATTTCTCTAAGGAATTCATCTTGTACACCTTTTATAAAACTAACAACATATCATCTATGTTGATACAAAATAATAGTGAAGCAATAGAACAACCAATTTCCTTTTTTAGTCAAGGGCTAGAAGGATATGAGGTTAGGGACACTTTCATTGAGAATAAATTACTTATAGCCTTGAAAAGCCTCAAGAAGTTTAGTCCCATGTTCTCCAGTAGTAGGATCCATCTTATGGTGACTCATCCTATATTTAGGGACTTCTTCCTTAACAAGGATTTGAATGATAAGAGAGTAGGCTAGATCACAAAGGTCATGGAATATGATGTATAAATCAAGGTCACAAATCTGGTTAGAGGCAAGGTCTTGTGTGAACATATGGTAAATGACCTCCAAAAAGACAAGGAAGCTATTTTAGTGACCCAAGACAACTCACAAATAGATGCATCTCCACTTTAAAAGAGTGAGATTTAATATATGGTTCACTTCTTGACAATAAGAGAATGCCCCCAAGGTTTGGATAGAGCCAAAATAAGGTATTTTAGGCTTAAAAATATACCTTATGCATTAGTTGATGGTGTTATTTTTAGAAAAGACTTCAATAGGTTACTCCTTAGATGCATAGATGGTGGCTAGGTGTCCAAAATCTTGGAGCAATTCCATAATGGACTTGTAGGAGGTCATTATAAACTTAGAACCACTAAAAAAAAGTTAATGAGGGTTAGTTATTACTATCCCAATATTTTAAAGGATGATTATGCATGTATTATAAATGTTAGAAGTGTGCCCTCTTTGTAGGAAATAAAAAACTAGCATCCCTTCCACTCAATCCTATTCAGGTGGAGTAACCCTTCATGCAATATGGGTTAGACTTTATAGGGATGATCAATCCACCATCAATTGAAGGTCATAAATGGGTGATCAATACAAATAACTATTTCACCAAGTGGGTGGAAGTCATTGCTTTAAAGGAAGCTAGTGAAGGTGTAGTTCTAAATTTTTATGACAACCTTATGACTAGGTTTGGTGTCCCAGCCACCATAATTTTTGATAATGGATTGGCATTCCTTGGTATGAAGACAAGTGAGTGGGATCTCAAACTAGGTATCTACCGTAGTACATATTCCAACTACTATTCTCAAGTAAATGGACTAGCAGAGTCCACAAATAATAATTTTTTAAGGATCATCAGGAGGACCATGGAAGAGAATCAAAGGACATGGCACACCAAACTAAAGACAACCTTATGAGTTGATAGGGTGACTCCTAAAAATATCATGGTAATTATTCATATGTTCTTATGTATGGAAAGTAAGCCAAATTACCTATCTCCCTTGAGTTGTCTATATAAGAGTTGTCCCATTAGCTTGAGTTAATAGAGGATGCGCCCATGAATGTAAGGATGATGGAGCTCATGAAGTTGGAAGAAACTAGAGGACTTTCTATGAAAACACTAGAGTCACATCAAGCTAAAGTTAAAGGGCCTTTGACAAGAGAGATACAATAATTATTTTCAAGGAAGGGGACTTATTCCTCAAATGGGAATCGAATAAGGCCAAACTAGGAAATCATACCAAGTTTGATAGCTTGTGGAGTGGTTCTTATTTGGTCCATGGGTGCAAGGAACACAATGATTTTTAGCTTAGCCAACTAGATGGATAGGTATTACCCATCTTGGTTAATGTCATTCATTTAAACCCTATTATTGAATAACATTTCATCCATTATAACATATTCTATATATTAGAGTAGTTTTTATGCTTTCCTCTAAGTACCCTATGCACATTTTATTTCTTGTTCTATTGTTTCATTTTTTCAAAATGCCTTAGGAATTTTATTTTGTTTTGTTTCTTCTGGTAATTGTTGCTTCAAGAGAATTTTAACTCAATTACAAAGGCTAATGACTCCATGCCCAATGGAGTAGATAAGACAAATGGTTTGGGTTCTTAAAGCATAGTAGCCATGCTTCCTTGTGGGTCATCAAAAATGTTGGCCATTTTTGGCTCACATACCAAGCTTATGCCCAAATAGACCAGGTTGTTGAAAAATGATAAAATAGATAGATTTAAAGACCTCATGGGATGCCAAGAGTTCTTGGAATGACTTATAATTATATAACATTCATCTAATTCTTTATTGTGTTAATATAGGCATTTTGTCGTCTAGTGATAGAAATTATGAGTAGGCACTTTGTTAATGTCATAATTACCATGTGTAGATGAGTTAGGGAGAATTTATTATATAGTTAATTTCATATTATCCCCAAAAACATATGCACCAATTTTTTATTCATCTATCAAATCACATTCAAAGATATGAAGATCCAAAGTTAGCCTCTCACTCAAAATTTGCTAAGTTTCCATACTTAGCCATTTTACAAAGGAGTTGAATAAAAATGAGTGAGCATATTGACAAATCCATATATCACACATGTGGTAGTTTCAAGAAAAAAATATCATATGGTTTTGATCAGCCTGGTCCCTAGTTGTTATGTGCTAAGTTTTAGATCATCTACTGAAGCATGATAGAAGTTATGTATGTTCAAAGTTGGCCCCTTAGTCAGATTTTGCTAAGTTTTCCATACTTAGCCAAATGAACTAGACCATCATCAAGACATCATTAGAGATATGAATGGACCAATCAATTAAAAATTTTATAGACACACTTATAATGCTCTTGGGACCAATGGATCAAATGGGTTCATTCCTTTTGGCCTCCAGAACATCTCCTAAAAATTTGGTACCTCCATGGATTTTGTGTTTCAAGTTATAGGCTTTCAAAGTTAGACCTACATAGTGAGACGTTCACGCTAATGTCAAGTTTAAACTTGATAAAAATATATCCTATTGATCTTAAATTTGATGGTCATGATAACATCAATGACAATCACATGAACATCATTTGATGGGAGTGAGGATGCCAATTTTTAAGATCATGAAGTAGTTGTCATCTTGCAAATATTGGGTATTAGTTGATCTAATGACATGAATTTAATCATAACTTCATATCTAAAGGTGCGTGAGAAGTCAAATATTTAATGAGATTGAGATATTGACATGTGGCCTAAGTGTGTGAGGTTGTCAGACTGACAATGATCCTTAGGATTAACATGCATTTAACACATGACATAAGCTTAGACAAAGTTGGTAGGTTAGAGGTAGATTAACAACTCACATTGATTCGTATCAATAAGGATCAATGGTGTAAGATGGGTCAAATCACATGAATGATCCAAGTCATGATCAATAGCCAATTAGAATAAAGGTGAACCCAATTCTTTCGACAAAAGTTGAGAAGCCATTTTTTGATAGGAGCAAATGGGTTTTACAGGGTCATCTAGTCACCATTGAAGCTTGGCTAAATTCCATTAAGGAGACACAATGATGTAATCAAGAAAATGAACATATATAGATCACCATTAAGGCTAAATATAAACCTCTAACTCATATTTTTTCTTGAATAGTTTTATTTTTGTAATAGTTTTCACCATTTTAAGAAGGATCCATGCATGCATATATGAGCTTTTGGTTCCTGCAGAGATATGATAGGTCTATTTGGACCTATCATAATATATAAAAGTTATATATAGTCTATAGGCCTACATTGATATAGAAAATTATAATAAAACCAATAATTTTATATTGGTATTCCACCTTAGATGGACCTATGATCCAAACATGAAGATAAAATAGAGATGTGATTAATGAAAAGAGTCTTCATCCTTTAGCATGGCCATAGTCTTGGAAAGTAGCTACTTAAAATGTACAAATCCATGATTATATTAGATCCATGAGTATGAATTTTTGTCTTCAAGTGAGACATGACATGAAGGATCAAAGAAATGTTTAGTGTTGTGAATTATAGTTAGGATCATTCAATGCATCTTTGGAACCTTTGGGGACTTTCTCACACAAAAATCTATGGACAATGCCCTGATTGATAAAAAAGGTGGCAAGAATTCCATTGGATAAGGAGAAAAAAATGGTGGCTCAGATTTAATTAATGACTTGGGATAAAATATTCTTTTTCTGATGATATGCTCTCACATTTTCTCTCTCTTTATTCTCCTGAATATCCTAGTCTCATTCCCATTAAATGGGTTCTCAGCTCTTAGAATTTATCATTCATTTTTTGGACTAGGATACTCATTGAGACTCTTAAAAAAATTTGCTCATTTTATATGGCTAAACCCTGTCAAAATATTATAAGAACTAGCTTTTAAAGAAATAAGATCAACTCTTTTCCTATATCTTATCTTTAATTAGTGTATGCTTGTGTATGGTGAATTTGTGAAGGATATTATTCCTAGTTAATTGTAATTATACTTTCCTCTTTCAATGTGTTTTCAAACTAACTTTCAGGTCTATATTAGTGTTCTACTTGGAACCTCTTCTATGAAACATTTATGCAACTAGTGAGATTGAATAAGCCACAATTTTTTTTGTTGATCTAGTGTGTGTTCAAGCTTATATGAGTGTCCATTTAAGTTTGGTGCATCACCATTTAAGTATTCTTAGGATCCCTTATTCTATTTTTAACCTTTTTCCCCATGAATCATTAGGCTTAACATTAGTTTAGGTGAGCATTAAAGAGGAAGCTAGCCTATCCCAGATGTTCAGCCTCAACACAAGTTACCCACAACCTATAGTTATCCCAATATTACAACTTAGTTGGAGAGATCTTAAATAACCCTCTCCAAAGGTGAAAATTAAGCCTACAATATTTACATATATATGTTATTTTCTAATAAACATAACATTGATACATGTGGATAGAGTAGACTAGTTTTCACTTGTTCTATTCTTCATGGATGTTATTTTATTTATTTCATGATAGGATTAAAATTGCTTTTTTATTGTGTATGACCCTTGGCCCTTGTGTGAAATTTTTATGATCATATCTATAAGATCATTATTTGGTATGTATGACATTTGAACATGTTCATTTCTTGTGACACATGGTATTATGCGTGTGAAATATTTATTTATATAATATTTGAACACATCATTTATATCCAACACCTTGCCTTTACTATGTGACATCATTTTGTGTTGTTCTTGTGTGTTGTGATAAAATTTATTAATGGTGGCATGATCCATATCGTGCACTCTTAGGGCATAGCGATTAAAAAATACATACATTATTCTATGATTCACTACTAAATCTATCTAGACAAGACACTTTTTATGCCTTGCATTCAACATGATACATATATGATTCAATAAAAATTGAAATTTTATGATAAAAAAACTTTCCAACATGATGACATCATACTATATGATAATATCTTCATCACATGATATAATGAAATCTTATTTTGATATGAGATACCTTCAACCTACATCCCTCATATCAAACGAGGGGCATCATAGTGGGATTTTATTATATATTCAAACCTCCATGAATATATTTGGTATATAATATATTTTGAATGATATAAATTACAAGTTTTCAAAGATTTAAACTAATGCAAAAATCATATTTTATAACAGACATTTTTAAAAAAATTTAAAATAAATCAAAAATCAAGCATATGGCAGATATTAGCATATAGATATATATTTTGGGGGAATATGGCATGCATATTCACTCAATTTTTAAATATTAAAAGCACAAAGTTATCCACACTCAAATTCTAATTCATGGGCATTTTCAAAACAATTATAAAATCAAATTTATAGGTTGAAAAATACATTTACAATTAAACATATAGATGCATATCATTATATATCATTAACACATATTTAGAGAGGGCATGATAATAATTAATTATAAGTATTATTAAAATATGAAATTTTTTAAAATTTTCAAATTTCAAAAGATAAAAATATGCAAGTTCAAAGGTAAAACAATCATTTTAAAGCTAAATCTATGAGCAATGCAATCATGATTGTTGAGTATGACCAATATGGGTACTTAAGTTAATTTTTAAAAATTATTATCTTTTTATTTTTTAGGTGTTTATAAATTTATTTAATTTATTTATGACCTTAATTAGTGTTTTGGTCAATTTGAAACACTTTCTAATAGTTTTCTAAAAATTAGGTGGAACTGCCAATTCATTGTAGTTCATTTCAGTGTATTCTAGTTCACTATTTGAGTACTTAGTTGATTATAAATCATTATACAATAATTATAAGTGATTAATAAAATGTTTTATTTATTATATGACTTAAATTAAAGTTATTTTGAGTTAATTTTCTTTAATTAGCTTAGTCGGTTGACTAGAATGACTTTCTAGTTGCATGTTTGACTTTACTATTAAAGAGTCTTCTTGCATAATGTCCAAATATTTATAGTAATTTAAGTTTAATTTGTTTAATATATTTCAATTTATCTTATTTTATTTTTGTTTCAATTAATTTTATAGGATTTATTTATTATATTTTTATATTTAGACTTTAATTGCATTGCAAATCACCTTGTAATAAGCTTATTTTAGATTTTTTTATTAATAATATTTACACATAAAGTTTATGTAATGAATTAATTAGAATACAAGAGTATATATATATAAATTCATGTATACAATATTTTATACCATAAATCATATATTTACAAGTTTGAAGTTATTTAAGACATTTTTTTATCAACAATTTTACTCACAACTTAACTAGTTTGACAACTAGTAATTTTGGGATAGTTTTTTTTATACATAGCTTCAATTTTATAGATAAATAAAGATTAATCTCTCAATAAAATCATTTAAAACATTAATTTTTATTATTTCCATGTTTAATCAAGGTTTCAAAGTTTTTTCAAGCCATTTTCAAAAGATACAATGGCTTTAGTGAGTCATGTTTCCATGAATATTTCTATTTTCAAAGGTGACAACTCTAATTATTGGAGAGATCAATTAAAAATAATGATTGTGTGAAAATAAGTTTGGGATAATTTTATTCATGGGTACACACCACCTTAATATTAGAACACCCTGACATAATATCAAAAAAGAACAAAAAAAGGTGAAGAAAAAAGAGATGCACAAACCTTCTTCTATATTCAAAGTCGCATAGATCTAAGCATTTATCCAAGAATTTCAAGATACAATAATACCAATGATGCATGGAATACATTGTATAATTAATATAAAGGATATATTAAGGTAATATAATAAAAATACAAACCCTTAAAATAAATTTTGAGAATGTTAGATTTTAAGGAAGTTGGAGATTATTACATAAGTGTAAATGATTTAGTACATAGAATGAGGGTCTATAGAGAAAATATACAAGATAGTCTTATAATAAAAAATATTTAAATATATTTAAGTCAAATATGGATACATATTATGATCATTATTTAAGATTGTAAATATATGAACACTATAAATTTTGATGAGTTACTGGGTTCTCTCTTATCGCATGAGGATAAGATGAAATTATATGCAGGAGATCTAGAACATGGTATAGAAAAAACACTTGAAACCAAGACAAGAGTTTCAAAAATTAAAGAGAAAAATAAATATCAGAATAAATGGAATTTATGAAACTCAAATTCAAATTTAAAATATAAATAAAATTTTAAATATGAGAGCAAGAAATACTTTTCATTACTACAATAAATCAGGACACATGATAATAGATTGCAAGATACTAGCAGCTAAAAATCAAGCCAATCAAGAAAGAGAAGAGGATTTTCAAGATGAAAAAATTGATTTTAAAGAGGGATAATATTATTTTATCATGTTTTCTATGTGAATATATGATAAAATAATTTTTTCCTCTTAATTCAGATTGCTCAAATTAGGTGACAAGTCACATAAATGATTTCAGCAAGTTAGATGATTCCTTAAAAATCCAAGAGCAATTAGGAGATGTAAATCCCATAAAATTTGAAATAAATGGTAGCACTAAAATCATTAAAAATAAATTTAATGGTTATATATAATATCATAATATTTTTCCTCATGTTTTCATAAGTTATAGTGATGAAAGTAAGGCATACAAGTTTTATAATCTTGCTAGTAAATCAACGATAATTTCTAGGGATTGTAATTTTTTTAAAAATGAGGTATATGTTTACTTTTATAATGTATCTAAATATGTCATAATTTAAGTATTTTATACTCTTTAATTTTGTTTTTATGGCTTAAAAAGTCTTACATAGGTTTATAGTTCATCAAAATATAATATTATCTCTTTGTAAGAGACTAGTCATCCATCTACATCAATGCCAAATAAGAATACACATTTGTTGAATCCTCATCTAGACAATAAAATTTTGTAAAATAATTATTATAAGAGGATAATAAAAAATCAAAATAAATAATTTAACTTATTTTATTATGCTTATGATGAAAATACTATGTTTGCATTATCATCAATGACTAGTGAACCTAGAAGTTATATAGAAACTAATCAAAATAAAAAATGGATTGATGATATAAAATTATATATGGATTAAATTAATATTAGTTATATATGTAATTTAGTTTAATATCCATTTAAAAAATATGTCATTGGTATAAATTGGGTTGACAAGATCAAAATTAAAAGTGATGGTACAATTAACAAGCTAAAATCTAGACTAGTTGTAAAAGGGTTTGCACAAACATATAGAGTTGAATATGAGGATACCTATGACCATATGACACATAAATACACTATAAGACTAATTATTATTAAATATAATCATAAATAATTCAAAATTCATCAAATGGATGTTAAAACTACATTCCTTAATGGAGTGATTGAAGAAGATGTATATATGGGGCAACCACAAGGTTTTAAGGTAAAGGGAAATAATTTTATGTATATAAATTGAATAATGCTCTTTATGGTTTGAATAAATATCCAAGATATTTGTAATAAAAAATTTATATATGGTTATTAGATCAAGGCATTATAATAAGTCAAAATGAATCAACCCTTTACATATAAGAATTGAATTATAATGTTTTATATGTTTGTCTATATGTAGATGACTTAACCTTTATAGGTAGATCTATGTAGATGTTGAATACATTCAAGGAATCTATGAAATAAGATTTTTATAAGACTGATATTTGACTTGTGAATTAATTTATTAGCATGGAATTCTATTAAAATAAAGAGAAAGTATTCATTTGTTACGCTAAGTATACACAAAACATGCTAAAAAGGTACAATATTCAAGATTTCAAGTCTAAAGACATTATAATTATTAGTGAATAAAATATTATTAGGGAATATGTAAGTCCTTTATCTAATAAAAATAATTTTTAGAATCATTTTTGGAGGTTTGATGTATCTCACTATGACTAGACCCGATATTAGTTATGGAATTTCACTAGTTTCTAGATTTATGGGCAAACCGTTACTTGAGTATTTGCAAGTAGTAAAGAAAATTTTTATATATGTAAGATATAATTATAATAATTTTATTAATTTTATAATATAAAGTTATTTATGTCACATTGGATACATATATTCATATTAGGGAGGATCTCTTGATGATATGAAGTCAACTTCATGTTATTGCTTCACATTGGGAAGTGGATTGGCTTCTTGGTCTTTGAAGAAACATGATAAAATTGAATTATAATATATTGAAGATGAATATAAAAACCTTACATCATATTTCACACAAGTATTATGATAGAATTGCGAGTTCAATCCAGGTCACTATAGTTCACTTCAATGCACTCTAATTCACTATTTGAGTACTTAGTTGAGTCTAAATCATTATAAAATAATTTACAAAGAGGAATCATGTGGTTTATTTATTATATGACTTAAATTAAATGTATTTTGAGTTAATTATTTTTTATTATCTTAGTTGGTTGACTATGATGACTTTCTAGTTGAATGTTTGACTTTAATATTAAAAAAGTTTATTGCATGATGTCCAACTATTTATAGTAAGTTAAATTTAGTTTATTTATTATATTTTTAGTTGTCTTGATATATTTTAAGTTCACTTAGTTGTCTAGGATTTATTTATATTTTTTTAATATTCATAATTTAGACTTTACTTGTATTACAAGTTACTTTGTAATAAACTTATTTTAGCTTTCTTTATTAATAAGATTTGAATAAAAAGGTTGTGTAGTTAATTAAGTTAAATTGAGGAGATTATTGTATGTTTTATTTATTTTATTATTTCAATTATAAGGTATTTTAGACTATCAATCATATATTTTCAAATTTGAATCTATTCAGGACACTTTTTGATTAACAATTTTACTCACAACATAGCTGGTTTGATAGCTAGTAATTCTGAGACAGTTTTATTGATACATAGATTCAATTTTAGAGAAAAAATATCTGATTTTTACTCAATACAATTATTAAAAACATTAAATTATAGGGGAATGAATACTCTTAATTCCTTTTTGATCATGTAAATCAAAATCTAGAGTTGTTTATATCAAAGCGATTTGAATTTATGTAGGGGATGTATGTTCAATTATAGTGACACTTAATGGCCTTGACATCACTTATATCAACCCTAATATGGTTCCATATTTTTGGGTTAATACATTTGGTACTATACCATTTCATGAGAGTTAGGATAATGCATTTTTAAAACTCAATAACCTGACTATTTATTCAAAATTGGGACTTGATCACTATCAAAACCTCTATTGGTTCAAATTATCTAAATGCTTTAGTAAGGGGGAATTTTTCTCCATTGTCAGTTAAAAGTTACAGGGGAATTCAAGTTATGTATTTATATATTTTCAAATTTTTAATTTTCAAAATTAGATTTTTTTCAAATTGAAAAATGAAAAAATGACTATTTCATGAGTTTTTGTAAGTTTTTATAAATTAAAGTTCCATGCATAATTGAATTATCTACTCAAAGATAATGTGTGTCATACACACTCAAGTTAGACTCTTTCTCCTTTACTCTAGAAATTTTATTTATATAATAGATGGGGGAATGTAGACACATAAATTTGAGTCATAGGTACTTTACATTGCTAAAAATTGACATATTTCAAACCATGACTTATGCTCAAATACATGACTCATATTTTACATTCATCTAAGCCATTCATCTAAATGTGTGTTTGAACCTTTGTTTAAAATTATCATTAGAAATAAAATTTTAATACCAAATGCTCAATCTATCTAAAATCACCATCATCCTATCTTCAATTCTAAACTTAGATCCCTAACCTTTCTAGAAATATAAGTTTGCCCTAGGCAAATAGGGGTACAATGCATTATTGTCCACTTAGGTTGGTCATGTCCTATGCCAAATAAAAAATTATCCTTTTGGTTCTTCCAACACATTTCACATGTTTCGCTAAATAAAATTATAAAAATATTCACCTATAAATACACATTAAGAGTCATTCTTTTAAACACTTGATATTTAATTGGTACAAGTATTTAAAATTCTTCACATTGATAAAATATGCCCTATTCTCCCTAAATTATTCATTATCCATAAGGAGCATTCATATTCCAAGTCAAGATCCATCTAATCAATAGATATAATTTCCAACTATTAAGGCCATCTTATATCTACATACACATAGTCAAGGGATCATAATTACACATTCACGCTAGGTGGGAAAACTATGTGGGCTTGTTTTTTTCTCTCAAATTATTAGATACATAGACAATATTCAATTATCGACGTGGAAACTGAGGTTAGATTATCTCATTACACTCCTCTCTTTTTTTCATAGGTTTTCAGGATATCAAAGTACCCTGAGGGTTTCAAATAAAAGAGAAGACAAACAATGATTTATGCATTTAAAAACCCTAAGTGTGATATATCAAATATCTCATCATCTATAAACACAAAAGGTGAAACTATTAATTTAAACATAGTCAACCTAGTTAAGTCCATAATCAACAGTCCTTAGTGCACTATACCATCTTCTACATATTATGCTTTTGTAAAAAAATATCTTTTATTTCTTCTTATTTTCTATCATTTATAGATTCCTAGTTTCTCTATCTTTCTCTTTCTACCACCTATCATAGTCAACTCAAACAAGTATACAATAAATAGACTGGGACATAATGTTTCATCATCCATTTAAAGTGAACCTATCTAGATTTTGTTTTTGTTCCTGATCCTGATACTTTGTCTACATAATCATCATTTTTTATAATTTTAATAGTCAACTAAGATCAATATATGAGCTAAGTATATTCCTTCTTAATACTTTCCAAAAATAACAATTTTACATATTTAGCATTAATTCAAAATCAAAATAATTTAATATTAGATATCTTTATAATTTTGATATTTCTAGCTGTACACCTATATACATAATAACACTTCTTAATCACATATATTATTTTATAAAAAATAAGGTAAAACACCCTCACTAGCGTCATCATCAATATAATCATGAGCCATATGGTAGATATAATCACTATCACTAGTAGTATAATCATTATCATTGTGATTATTTTTGGTAGTTATACTATCCTCTTATAAAGTAATTTAATTAAAAGGTGTAATAAGGTAATTAAGCTACACACAAACAATAAAACATTTGACATAAGCTAGATCTATGATACAATATTAAAATTAAAAAAAAACATATCTAACTCAAGCCTAACATATAAATTAAAATAATGACAAATGATTAAAAAAACAAAGAGAGATCAAAACATACACAATTGGGTATGATTATAGAATTTTTGAACTAGAAGCAAATTTTGGAATTTGACTAGATAGTGTCCTAAAAATCTAGAAATTCTAGTTAAATAGGATATAATTGGGAGGTCATCGACTATGTACCTTATAAAATATGTAGGATACCTATTTTGTACCTCTATTTTTTTATTATGTATTAGGGAACCAATTTTGTACTTTATTACTCTTTGTTTTATGTGATTTTATAAGTAAGTGTGTAGACTGATAGAGAGTAGGGTTGTGCGTTTGATTTAGAAAATTAGCAAGTAGAATAGGTTGAATGTTGGAGGTACAAGATGACTAAGAGGGGGGTGAATTAGTCAAATAATATTTTCCATTAACTTAATTAACTTAGATATCTATCCATCATAAACATATGAACATCAACCATTCAATCAACATCACAATAAGATCATACATAGAAAGCATAAACAAGAGAACACATCAAAACACAAAATCTATGTGGGAAACCCTCATGGGGGATAAAAATCACTAAAAAATAGCTTGGAATAATTATATTATAACTATGAATCAATTTATACCAGCACTAACTGATCAAGGAGCATCCACCCCTCAATTTAGTCAAGCACCCACTTGACTTTTAACTAGTACCAACTAGTAAAGAGGCTACAACCCCCTAGGTGATCAAGCACCCAATTAATCACCTCCAAACTGATCTTAACCTCTGATATAATGTATTATACACTTGATGATGAAATTATCTTACTCTAACACCTAAAAACCTACCTCTCTACCTCATACAAGCCTCTTCCTCTTCTATATCACTCAACTAGACAAATAGGCCTATCTAGATTTGAAACAAGCAATCAAATAGCTAACCACATAAAAAAACACTATTATACCTTTAACTTATATTAAAAATTATATTATGATAGTATTCATGGTCTCTTACACTTTTAAAAATCCTTATTTCATTAATTTTTCACTCCCATAGTCTAACTAGACAAATAGGCTCAATTAGCCCTCTATTATACATGATTATTTCTCTAACCCTTATTTGTTGAAAAAAGGACATTCCTTAGAACCTAAGTCATATATTACACACATAATTTGATCAACCATAAGTATATAGTGTAGATACCAAAATTTTGCACATTGTAGTTCTGAATGTTGAAACACCCCTAAACTAACTTAGGACCCCCTTGGGACCAATTTGACCCTTTGACCCCCAACCAAACCTAACCATGATCAGTTGGAAAAACTAACCAAAACCACACTTTTACCCCTCTTAACTTTGACACTCAACTATTTATGGTCACAATAACCATTGATGGTCACCCTAACCATCAACGATTAGGTCCCTACCTCCCAAACATAACACTAGTTGTGTACATGCTAACATGGCATAATTTAATATGTTTTCCTTACCCACTAATAACACATTGTGATGAATTCAAATCAGAAACCTAACCTCCTATAGAACCTTATACCTCTAACTATCTTTGTCTATAAAAGGAGGGGAGTAGGAGGTGAATAGAGATCCATAATCAAACATTCTAGCATATAAGTGGTTAAGCCATCAACCAATAGGTCTTCCTTCTAGAAATTTAGCAACCAAAATAGAGACCTGAACCTCTTCCAAAATTACTCTCAAGATAAAGTACCATTACTCTACCAAAATTTCTCCAAGATTAACCATCATCCATCAAGCAACAAGCTAGGTATATTTTGTATTTTAGGTTCTATTTATTTGGTTTCTGACTTCCCTACCCAAATCACACATTTCTACATCTTACCCACTAACCCCTTAACCTTAACTAGATCCCAAACCACTTATTAACTCCTTTCTGTAATATAAATCAGTCTCTTTTTAAAACACTTTTAGAACCTAAAGCAACAATCATTTATCAACATAACCACTGATGGTCACTATGGTAAGAAATAACAATAAGTTATTTCTACCTACACACCCTCATCCAAATTTTACTTTCTGTGTCCTTGCCTATTCATGGAGACTTCACCTATTTTTTGAACCTAGCCTAACCTATTTAGCATTAGTATTGACCTGCTATTTACTTAATTAGTCTATTTTCCTTACATCAAGCATTCATTTCTTCTTATATTTTCTTTTAGTATTTTCTATTTTTTTATGCAAGTAATTTATTTTCATTTATTTCAACTTTATTCTTTTAAGAGTGTGGATTAATATCTTCTTATTAAGCTCACACTTATTATATCTAACTCACGCTGGGCAATCCACCTTACTACCCATCTAACAACCCCTTTTCATGAGTGCTTTCTTATCTACAGGTCATTCTTCTCAAGACAAAGAGGAGTTATTCATGATCATCTAGATCATGTGTGCACAAAATAAATAGGTTCTTCTACCATAACCTTATTACCAGTTTCTTACATCTTCTTTAAATATAAATAAGTTGAAATTGAGAGAAACATTCTAGCACGTCTAGTGGGACCTAGTATCATATAGGTGCCTTTTTCTTCCTTATTTTATGCTCATACAAAGAAATCAAAATTTATTTTGGGTATAAAATAAACCTTGCATACATTGATTGCTTGTATGTTTAGCTCATTTATTTATATTAAAAGCAAAGTAATCAATCATAGCTTCACTTATTTATCACACAGTATACCAAACCACTTAAATCAATTAAACATCAAAATAATTAACATAAGGCTTGACTAGGGTTTCATATCCTAGTAGATCACTTTCACCCTTTGCCTATATTACTTATAGGTCATTACCAAGAAGAGAACCAAACTCAGCTCTCAAATTGAGTCTAAACTCTATCAATTGGTATATATTGGCTAAGCACCTAACACCCTTATCACTATGATGTGTGAAGTGAGGGGGTGTGCCCCAATACCAAGCCACATAATGATTTCTAATATAGATCCTTTTGAGAGCCTTAAACACCTGAAACCAACCATAGACTTCTTTTCTAGTACCTGTTCTACAAACCAACTTTTCAAACTTTCTAAGGCATAAACCAAAAGTGAGTTAAAAGATATCCTAAGATTTTAAATTCACTTTAGTGTATGTTTGATTGCCTTGATATCTTTTTATTTATTTTTTTGCTTTGTTTTTGAGTTGTGATCTTTCTTTTTTTTCCTCTTTGTTTCTCATATGGTTTTTACTAGACAATAATTGAGAAATCAAACCAACCAAGAGCCACCTTATTCTTCTTCATCCTCCATGGAGTATACCTTAGATGTTGTGGGTTATCCCCATCCTTCTACCCCCCTACCATGCCTCAAATAGTTTCTCAAGGTGATTCATATTTTGTCACTTTCCTTGACAAAAACCATGTGGCCCTCCAACATTACCTCAACATTTTATCTCAACACACCCCTACTACTTCAGTTCCTCTTATAGATCCACCTTATGGGATGCCACCTCATATTATGATTTCCACTACCTCCACCCAACCTATGACCACACTATCATCTTCCTTCACCAATAATCAACCTACTTCCTCCACCCAGACTTAATCAACCCACCCAGCCAATAACCAAACACGCCTATACCAACCAACAAATCCTCTAACATAGGAGTAACCTTAACTTTAGTTACACAAACCACATCCATCATGGGGATATCATATACCCATATTACCACTATTCCCCTTATCACTACCAACCTACCAATATCCACCCCACTTCTAAATGTGGTGCTTTATATACCTTCCACCCTTTTACCTATCAGTACCAGAGTTACTACTCACCCCTAACCAATTAACCATACCATACCTCCAACCCAATCCATGTCAATTTCCCAATCAACCAATCAGGCCATACCTCTAAACCAATCCACATCAACTCAATCTATACCTATGACACCTTACCCACACTATGTTACTAATCCACAAGGATACATAGCTCCATCTTCTACCCAAACTTTTGTGCCCATTAACCATTATGTGGCATCATCCCAACCCTTAATGACCACACACTAATATGTGGCATATTATCAAACCTTCTACTAGCTATACATATATTGCATCCATCCAAACCCAATAAAACTTACCATATAATTATGGAGCTCCCTAACCCCAAATAGATTTGGTCAAAATGTTGATGGAAAAAATGACCAACCTATATTCATCTATCTCTAGGGCTCACAACCTCTTATCTTACAACCAAATCTATAAAAAACCTATCCATCCATATGTCCCTATCTAACCTTACCCTCATTAATGGTAACTACCCAAATTTTCTAAGTTACAAAGCAAGGAAGACCCCTAACAACACTTAAGATCATTTTTGCATTATTTCTACTTGATTGCCTATGATTGTATTTATCTTGACCATCATTAGATTGGTATAGTGATCTCACTAAGAAATCTATATTTTCCTTTTCCCAACTTTCCCAAACCTTTTTATACTAATTCCCAATCAATATATCTAAGAAGGTCTCCATCACCGACCTCTATTCCATTAGGCAATTTGATGATGAATTAATTGCCAATTGCATAACACGATGGAGAGGCCTTATCAATCAGCTCTCTTTCTCTCTTCCCCAACCTAAGTTGATTAAAATTTTCTCTCAAGCTAGTGCCAAACATATTTCCCCCACTCTATAGGTTTAAATTCCCCTCGTAGATGGCTCTGATGTCTAGCTTTAAATCCAATGACCCTTTCCCATCCAAAACTTCCAACCAATCCAACAACCCTAACACCAAACCAAAGGAAACCATAAACATGATACTTAAAATATCCCTACCTCTAGTTATCAACCAACCCAACCAAACTAATTCCTCTAATGCCTCCAATCAATAAACCTAAAATCAAAACCAGGCTACCCCAAAACAATATACTCCACTAGGGGAGTCATATGCTTCAATTTTGGATAATTTACTCAAAGACAACATCATACGACTCCCTCTATCAAACCTACTCTACAATTTTATGCTTCTCATCCTATGCCTAGTTGGTACAAGATGAATTATCTATGTGCTTTCCACCATGTCATTAGACATGATGTTATTAGGTGTAACACCTTCAAAACCATTGTCTAAAACTTGATTGATAAAAGAGAACTTGAATTGGACAATTCTAATGCACCCATTAATTAGTCACCCAACATCTTTTGGAAACCTTTTCCCAAACATTCCCCCTCTACTAACCATTATGACAATAAACTATAATCATCACATGCTTGTGAGATCCATACAGTCAATGTTATTATCAGTGAACCTATCATTGAGTAAACCATTACCTCAACTACCTCTTTTTCCACTCCACTTGTTGAATTAGTGGAATCACCCTCCATTCCTTTGGACACCCAAATAAAGGAATCAACCACCTCCTTTCCTTCACTTGATGAGATAATATACTTACCCACTTATCCTTTGATATAAATACTAAAGGAGGAAACCATTGCCATCACACCTTCCACTCCCACCATGGAATTACCTACTCTCTCTTTGGAAATCATTACACAAGGAGAGATCAATTTACCTACAACCCCCATGGAGGAAACATCTTCCCAACTCTTGGAACCTTTAATCAAGGATAAGGGTGAATAAACCACTCCCTTACCTCAACTTATGGTCCTAATCTTTGAATTTTATGCCCAATAGATCAAGCCCATTTACAAACCCTTCTCTATATTGGTCCAAAACCTTGAATTCTCTTTTTAGCCCAATTTGGATTGAGCCACCTTTTGGCACCATCTTGGGCTCCCCTATCAAAGAAAGAATGAACCTTCAACTTGACTTGCATCCACCATTAAACTTATCATCACCTCAATCCATTAATCAAACACCTCTCCCTCCAGAACCATGAAATAACCATCCAAACCATCTCCATCCAAAATTATCAAATCACCTTACACCTCTCTAATCAAACCTATCAAGAACCTAGGGGTGATTCTTACTCCTAGCCTTATCCACCCATCTTTGAATTTGGATTTAAACTCATCTATTCCACCAAAGAAAATGTTAACCAAACTAACCAAGAATATTTAGCCACCCAAACTCACACCTAGAACTAAATCCATACCACTTCCTTCCCTCTTACCTTCTTTCTTGGTACCTCATCCTTATTCCATCCTAGGATATCATCCTTATACCAAGAAGGTGAACCCTCCCAAAACTACCCAAACTAAACTTCCTCCTTTCATCCTACCTTTACCTACCCCTTCCAAAACATCAACCTCCCCATCATTTTTAACCAAACTATCTACCTCCACCTCCCCACTTATCTCCAAACCTTCATCTCAATCATCCACCTCCAAATATTTCACCTTAAGGCCTCCACCTTGAAAATAGACAATACCAAACAAACCCAACCAAATCCACCTACCAAAACCACTCTACCACCCATAACCTTAGTGGTGAATCCTACTTTTCATAAGGCTACCACCCCCAAAACCAAAATCCCATCACCTTCAACACCTTTGCTTGAATCTTATTTGACCATTTTAAAAAGGTTATTACAAACTTCTTACTTAAACCTACCACCTATCAAAACCTTAAAAACCTAAACCATCTTGGTTCAATGACAGTTTAATCTACTCATATCATAGGACACCTAGACAAGACATAGATAACTATAAAATCTCTCTAAGAACTTATACATAACGTATGGGATGAGGATGATCTATTTTCAAATGAATCTCTCTTGAGCCCATTACCAAATAAACCACCAAATGAACCTATCCAACATTTACCTGCTCCCATACTATCACCCAAGAGTGAGGAGGAACCAAAGCAACCTTCTAGCCCAACACTTCCCCTCATCCACACTATCCATATGGTTACCCAATCTCAAGCCCAATAAAAGGATAAGGGAAAGGCCAAAGTTTCCATTTCATAGACATATCCTTCCACCCCTAAACTTTTCAACCAAACTCAAACACCTTCACCTTCACCTTCACCAAAACCCAAAATATCCATTTTGGGTGCCCCTACCTCCAACTCTTTTGAATCTATCCAGTAAGTACTTCTCAAATAGCTTCACCAAACACCAGTGAATATGATCTTATAAAAACTAATAAACACATCACTCCATCACTACCAAAAAATGATAAAGGCTCTACAATCTATAGAGGTCCAACCTAAAGACCCTCAACCTCTTGCAGCCTTTGTCAAAGCTCTTTTTCTTTCTACCTTGGTCCTCATCCTAAAGATCTTGATCCTCCTCTCTTCATCACTACATACATAAATCAAACCCACATCAAAAAGGTGATGATTTATGGGGGAGATATTATTTATATTATCTCCTCTCATTCTTATGACCAACTCTAGCTACTGAATAATATCATGTCAGAAACCTCAACGGTCCTTCATTATTTTAATGATAATATGGCCACAACCTTGGGCATAGTCATCTTCCACATTCTCTTGGGACCTCGCATGATTTTATAGCTTTTCTATGTGGTATAAGGTGAGATCTAATACAACATCTTAATTATACACCTTTGGATCCAATCCATGAGTTGTGTCCCATTCACCTTGCATCAATGTGCCAAGTTCAAACATGAGGGTCAGGTCATTACCATACAAGCTGACCTTAATATTTTTACATATTGAAACATGACATATTGACCCAAAAATGTTATTATTCCTCATTCATCTACCTCACCACCAACCAACACTAACTCTATCCCTACCATTGATAAATATTCAACTTGATTATTTATCCCTTCTTCTTAGATCCCATAGAGGACCCCTTAGAACATATGTTCCAATGTCTCTCATTGGGAGAGTATTATATTTTGGCCTTAGATGCCTTCCCTAATCATCAAGAGTATGGGAACCTTAACCGTGATCCTAATTATGATCCTAATATTGGAACCATCATTCCTTTTAGACTACCTAACCACCAAACCAATTTCATCTATGGGGGAATTGATCATCCACTTCTCACTCCCTCTACCACCTCTTCTATCTAAGCATTTACTTTTGATTTATACTATTTAAACAAACCAAAATTTTACAAAGTATACCTTCACAGGTGTTATTAAAAAGGATTCATCCTTATCCATTATGAACATGGACCCCATGAGTTACTTTCGATCAAAACTTAGAAACCTTGTGAGCTATTTGTCCTTAGGTTAATAACACCATAAGAATCCACTAATTTACCCAAAACCATCACCATGATGTAGGAAGACATCCCATCCTCACCAAACCCACCTCTTTCAAAGTCTAAGGATTTATAAATCATCCCTCTTAACTTTTTTTTAGTCAATACCATTAGTTTGGGCCCCCTAACCTATCAAAATGATGGCCAAACTAAAACCTTTCCTCTAATTCATCTTGAAATGGTAGAAAATGATTCTCCTACCATCCACACTATCCAACATTAGGATTGTGATTCCATTCTCACCTATCTTTATGTAAGTAATTCTTCTATCCATAAATCCCTTCCTCTTGAGAACCAATCCATGTTTAACAAATCCACTATCGATGTCAACTTAGGTACTCAAGATAACCCTTATATTGTAAAGATTCATCAATCCTTAGATTCCTTGGAGTAATAGGATTACCCTTCCTTCCTTCATAACTAAAACATATAATTTACTTGGTCAAATCAATACATGACCATAATCAATCCTTACATGTCTCTCTACAACATCATTAGTTGTTCTGATGTTAAACCTATTAAGCAAAAGCTTCACAAGTTTCACCCTCGCATCACCCTTCTAGTCAAAGAAGAGATTCAATGCCTCTTATCTATCAATTTCATCCAACCCATAGACTATCCCTAATGGGTTTCCAATATCATCCTCATTACCAAAACCACAAAGGGACTTCACCTCTGTATTGACTTTCATGACCTCAACCTTGATTATCCAAAGGATGACTTCCCTTTACCTAGCATCAACTAACTTGTTGATCTTATAGCTGGCCATGAGATGTTGTCTCTCATGGATAGTTCCTCAAGATAAAATCAAATCTTGATTTCCCCTAAAGATTAGCATAAGACGTTTTTCATCACCCCTTAGGGAACCTTTTACTATAGGGTAATGCCATTTGGTCTAAAGAATTCTAGAGAAACCTACCAGAGTGTGATGAACTACATCTTCCATGATCCCATCCAAAAAATCATAGAGGACTATGTAGATGACCTCCTTGGGAAATCCAAATATCACAAGGATCATCTATAAGATCTTAAAATCAACTTTGAGTGCCTAATCCATTTCCATGTCCAACTCAACCCCAAGAAATGTCTTTTTGGGGTCCTATCTGGAAAGCTTATTGGCTTTAACATCTCTCTTTGAGGAATCGAAGTAGAACCTACCAAAGTCAGATTAATCCTCGACATGCCACCTCCAACCCTTATTAAGCAACTCATTAACCTATAGGGAAAGCTCCAATCCATCTATCACTTCATCTCTTAGTTTTTAGATTGATGTCAACCCTTTCACCATCTTCTCAAGAAAGATACATCTTTTAAGTGGACTAAGGACTGCCAAAAAACCTTTAATTCAATCAAAGAGTACCTTATTTATCCACCCATTCTTACCCCTCCTAAAAAGGACCAACCCTTCTACCTTTATATATATCTGCCATTGACCATTCCTTAGGTGTAATGCTCACTCATAGTAATGAAAAAAATAAAGAAAAAATTGTTTACTATATAAGTTGAAAACTTATAGAGTATGAAACTTGGTACACCTATATTGAGAAAATTTGACTCATATTAGTATTTGTGGCTACCAAACTTTGTCATTACCTCCTCAACCACAAAACCTATGTCATCACTAACACCAACCCACTCAAGCACATGCCTTCTAAACCATACTAAAACTAGCATATGGCTAAGTGGATCATGCTCTTAGCTGAGTTTGACCATGAGTTCCTCCAACAAAATTCTATTTAAGGACAAGTTATCATTGATCAATTGGTCAAATCTCCTTTTCTAGACAACCAACCACTTTTTTTTGTGTTTTCAAATGAATCCATCATGACTTTTTATGAAGAGAGCATCACCTACTAAATAACCATGTTATTTAATGGCTTAAAATACTAATGAGGTGGGGGTAATAGAGTTATTCTCATTCCCCTCACTAGTGAACCTCTTCCTCTCTCTTTTAAGCTTGATTTTGAGTGTACCAATAATATGGCTAAGTATTAATCCATAGTAACATGTCTCCAAACTAATCTAGCCTTAGGAGTTAAGATGATCAGTGTCTTTAGTGATTCCCAACTTGTGGTCAACCAAGTTAATGGATCCTAATATGTAAGAATGATGTCTTGCAAAATTACAAACATCTAGTAGATATATTCTTAACATCATTTGATCATTACCTTATCTAATCTATTCCACATTCTACCAATAAGTTTGTGAAAATAATGGCTTCCCTTGCTTCCCAAATCCCATCTCAACCATCTCATTCCAAACTTTTTATCACCATCCATCATTTTATCATACCCTCTTATATCCAATCTAACCTCCCTGCCATTTATAGTGTGGAGGAATATCCTTTAGACACTTGGTACGAGCAAACCTTTAACTGCCTCAACCTTGACATCATTCATCCCAACCTATCTATAAATTCCCAAAGAGTCTTTGTTCATAGTACCTCTCATTATACCATACTAGGGGAATAGTTTACAAACATGGTTTCAATGGCCTCCTTCTCCATTATCTATGTAGTCATGAAGCTTTCAATGCTATCAATGAAATCCATAATAGAATATATGGGGGACACTTTAGTGGTTTAGCTACCACTAAACATATCCTTCACCTTGGCTACTATTGGCCTACCCTCAATCAAGACTATTATGATTATGTGAATAAGTGTGTTAAATTTTAATAGCATGCTAATTTACATCACACACTAGCACATGGCCTTCAAGTATCTAAGGACTTTTGGTCCTCATAATGAAGATTATATATCATTATGGAAATCAATCCTCATTCTTCACCATGGTACCACTTCATCATCACTACCACTAAGTATTTCACCAAGTGGGTGGAGGTTATTCCTCTCATCTCAACCAAAGCCAACAAGATAGTCAACTTCATCAATCATCATATCATCTATTGTTTCAATGTTCCCCATAAGATCATCATTGATAATGGAAAATATTTCAAAAATAAATAAGTCTAGGGTCTTTTTGATGCATTTGGAATCAATTTAAGTTTTTCCTCACCTTATTATCCATAATCAAATGGATAGGTAGAAGCCTCTAATAAAATCCTAAACAATATGTTAACCAAAGTGGTCAATACTTCTAGTCAGGATTGGCACTTGCACATCTCTTTTGCTTTATAGGCCTATCACACTAGCATTCAAACCTCTATAGGTGTTATCCCTTTATCTTAGGTCTTTAGAGTAGAGTTATTCTTGTCTTTAAAATTCTAGAGTCCCTCTCTTCACATATCCTTATAAGACATCATTTCTAAGAGAAATTATTGTCAAGAGAATCTAACATGACTTGAGCTCCTTGATAAGCACCACTTGGTAACACTTAACCACCTTCACATCTACCAAGAGTGAATCAAGCATGCCTATAAAAATAAATTGAAAGAATGAGAATTCAACATCAGATACCTCATCTTTAAGGAAACTCAAAATGAAACCAATATGGAGAAAAACAAGTGAGGAAAGTTTGATTTAAATTGGCTTAGACCCTACATCATAACCCACAAGTATGGATCAAGAGCTTATCATTTATGCTCTATTAAAGGAAAACCAAAACTTGAGCCTCTTAATACTTCACATCTGCATCCTTTCTTTTGTTAAACAAGGATCAAACTCATATTTTTGTCTAACTTAAGCTCGTCCCTTGATTTAAAATATTTTCACCTTCTTCACACCTTCATCCCATCCCTTTGAGGACAACCAACTACAACATAGAACCATGTGATTAACTATCATATTCATAGCCTAATATTACATATGGGTACCATGGATCTACCCATGGAATGGTTCTCATGGATACTTTTCATCCTTCAATAGATGGAATCCCATAGTCATTGTCTCTCAAAACCACCCCTTTCACCTATCATTAACCTCTTGTGCTCTAAGTTTTACCTTCATAAAGGTAAACCTCTAAGCCTAAATAGACTTCTCCATGCCAAACCTAACATCAATTTTTTTAGGATATTTAGTTATCACTTAGATCAAACATCTATAGCATGCAAACTACTCCCTTGAAGGACATCTGACCAAAATCTAAATTTCTTAAAGTGATAGATTGTTCCCTTGAAGCATAGCTACCAAATGAACAAATACAAAACTTGGACCACTCCCTTAAAGGATGGCTAAGTCAAAAATTTAAAAGCAACCATTTGAAGCTTCCCACATAGATCAACTTCACAAACCCTATCAAAATAAATAAATAAAATAACCTTATATCAAAATCAAGAATAAGATATCCCCAAGAAAGTTACAATCAGCTTTCATATATAACATTAGTAGACTTCCTGCATCAAATAGTGTACACATTGTATTCACATATGAACTTGTATATTATGATTCTTAAGTCACTTAAAGAAGGGGTAAACTAACCCATAGGAAGGTTACACTCCCTTTCACATCACCTATCACCTATCTCTCCCTTATACCATCTACAAATCAAGGGACTTTGATCTTACTTGACACAATGTGATCAAGACACATTTTTTATCAGCCAACATATGATAATGTGAAGCATTTGAAAGGATCATTAAGCTCATCTAACTTTAGTTTTGTTTAATCCTTACCAATGAAGAATCATCATGCCTTTTTTAATCCTCTCATACTTGGTTCATGTATTCACTTAGACGTATGTCTCATGATCTTAATTTATTTTCACACATCTAGTTTTGTTATTTAAACCTACTTTATGTGATATCATCAACAAAATACCTATAAAATATAAACATCACATAATAATAACATCATCAACATGTATATAACAATGTCCATGACTCATAAATCATAACATAACATCCATGACCATAACCATAATCAAAACACCATCACTATCATAATTGACAAAATAAATCACATCACCTCTTCATAACATCATAACCATGTATAGAAAAATAACTGTAACATCACCATAAACATCATAATAATAATATAAACATAATAATCATCAAACAAATCATCATCATAATCATATATAAGCATTCATCATAAACATTATCCATAATCATCACATGCCTAAGCTAATGAATCTACATCTCATGTGCATAATCATAAGAAGTAACATTAAAATCATAAACCATGAAACCTAAAATAACATCTATATATCATCATCATAAAATCATATACATCATGTATCATTAACATAAAATAGTACATATAATCATGTGCATCTCTCTCTCTCAAAAATATACATCTAGTTACATTGGCTCACAAGCCAGTATCAAAATCATATACATCTATATATATCATATCATAAAACTATGCCCCTAGGGAACCACTACCATTGGCCCCTCTTTCAAAACCACTGCCATCTATTGCCTACCCTCTTGAGGTGCCTATCTATCCACCTATTTAAGTGTCCCACTAACTTAGAGTCATTACACCTACACTACCTACCAAGCTAGTTTTATACTCACCCCATTAGGGATCTTGTGGATATTGTGTTAGAACTATGGCCTCATAATAACACAACTCTTCAATGGTGGTAAAATATTATGTCATAGGGATACTAATTTGTGGAATTTCTATTGCTTCAGCTTCTCCTCCTCTCTATCTCAGGGTGTCCCTCTCTTAGGTCACCAAGCCTAGTGAAGTCTTGGCTTGGTCCCTCTCCCATGTCATAGTGGCAACCTAACCCTATAGTATCACAACTTTTCCCTAAAATATGGCCACATATCATTATAAAATTATGATTTATGCCTATGAAGTAGCTATTATCTATCCTACCTATCCATTAGGACCACCTCCTTATATCTATACATATGGACCCCCATCAATTAGATCTATATCCATGGCCTATCGATTCCCATCATCTCATGCAAAATCCATAGCTGTATAGATGGCCTGATACCATGCTACATAACCATCAAAAAAAATTGGCATTATCTATCTTTGCTCTAATAGGTAGCTCCTTATGATTAAGAACCACCTCCACTAGCTATGGCATGGGAAGGAAAAACTTGACATCTTCCTACTTGTACCTCAAACATAAAACTAGAATCCCTTGTACTAACCTAAAATTATTATGGACCCTATTAGAAGGGATGAGCTCAGTCTCACCCTCTCACCTCCCAAAAATCCACCTCCTACTCTACATCAATAAAATATTCCAAGTGTAATAGGTCTACCTTAGGAAGCCAATACATGGCCTCCAAACTACATCTCCAACAACTAGGGAATCCAACACCTCCTTGAACCAAGAAATATCCCTCATACCTCCTCCAACTCCTATGAGCGCATAATCACCCCTCCACTACATAAATCCCACCCTAAAGTCCATCTGGGTGTATCCCTCCCATGGCAGCCCCATTGGTCTTAGAACCTAAATATGCTCATAGGCCCAATAATGAAGCACAAACCCCATGCTAATGGCATATCTCCTATACACTTGGAACCCCCATAGCTCCCTATAAATCTATACCAAAAAAATTGGTGCCAACCCAAAAACTATCTACCCAAGTAATATCTCCACCAGAACACTTAATAATAAATAAGGAAACCATCCACTACTCAAATATGGTAATATAAAGTAGGTGACTACCATAATCATCATTTTCATCAACTCTCTATCATCTTTGGCCCTCTGATATAATGGCCTATAAATAAATCCATCCACATGCCACCTAGCCAAGGCTTTATCCTCACCATATAGGAGCTCCATATGCTCATCTCTATAATCACTCTTTAACTGATATATTGGCTCCCCCTGAATGGACATCCATGTGATCCTATATACATCCTCTATTAGAATGGTCATCTCACCTGTCGATAGTAGAAAAGTGTTCATGGTCAGATCCCATCTCTTGATGAGGGCCATGATCATGGTTGCATATTATGGCATGTGTTGGAAGTGTATCATAGCTTTGAGGCCCACCTCCTCCATGTGCACCCAAACACCATTTGTCATCCCTCTATGGATATTTGTAAATATTCAAGGAACTTGATCTTGCATATGGATTTAATCCCATACCTACAAGTTCAAATTAGCAAATGCACTTAGATTTTCTATAGCTACTTTGCCTATGTCATTTCCCATTATTTCACCTCTCTAGTGACATATAATATTCCCTATAATAAATTAACTTCTAGTTTTAACCTAACTTAACTCATCTTCATGCTACACCTACCTCTTGCCTTAACATTTTATCCAAACCCAACCTACCCTTAACATCCTAAATGTTAAATCATTTTAAAACTTACCTATTTGCCTTAGTCTTTTATCAAATGCATTTAACCATTTGGTTGATCATCAAAGGTCGCTATGACCACTGACATTCGACATTACCCATTTTACCTCAGTCATCGACTATCAATGGTCGGGTATAACTACCTATGATCACTGTGTGTGACTACTGGTGAAACATATCTAACCTTACCCAAACCTACCCAAAATTTCATTCTAACTCTAAATAAACCTATCTCATACCTATATTGACCCTCTCTTAACCTACCTACCTTGCTAAAACCATTTTTCCCTACAAAATGTCATAAATAACAACCCAAACCTAAAAACTAGGTTAAACCCATAAACCCTCCCAAACTAACAACAAACTAATAAAAACTCAACCAAAACTAATAAAATCAATCTATATTAATAATTTAAGGCAACCCCTATCTCATTCCTTAGCTATTTTTGAGGAGGAATCCTTGCTCCCACCACTTATCCACATCCTTATCTACCCTACATCCTCAATCCCATGTTAACTCAACACAAATCTCACACCAATCAACTAATCATCAATTGACCCCACCTTGTCAATTCATTCACACAAAACACCAAGAATGCCACGTGCATGAGAGTCAGACTATAAAAAGTAAATAGTGAAAATGATTCCTTTTTTTCATTTTTAACCTATAAACTTTTAGGGTTTCCCTAAACCATTGATGGTGATTTTGGGACCCCTAACTGTCGATAGTCAATAAACCCACCTTTTAAAACTTTATGACCAAAACCTTGATATCACCTTTTTAGATATTACCCTTCTCCACCAAACCACAACTAACCTTCAAAGAGAACCTATTCTTCATAAACCAACCATGAACCATTAGAGAACACCCTCTCTAACCAACCAACCACCCAGCCACATCCACCTCAATGTTGGCCATTTTGGCTTGAACTATCATATATTTTATGACAAACTTATTTTGGTCATTTTGATCATACTAACCAGCCTTTCTATGTTGATCATTTGAATTCACACCACCTAGTGCACACTAGATCAATTATGTTTTTCATAGGGGTACTTCTTACCTTAGATACCTATGAGAATACTAAACCTATCTAGGAGACTTGCATTTACAAGTGTAGCCCAACCATCACATACGATCATATGGTCCACTTATCACTTGTCCTTCTAGCACCAACCTTTATTTTTACCAACTGTGGCAACTTAGTCTATGCATGATTTTAACTATTGAACTTAGTCACATTTTGTGTGCATATTTACCACCATTGTCACAAACCTCGTGACTCACCATAAATCACTTATCAAACCCTAACTTAATTTTAGTTTCACCTCATTAACTCTTATTTTGAGGGGGAACACCTCCTCCCAGGCTTGAGTTAACCAACCTTCAACCCATAATATTTTTTTGTTTTATAGATTGTTGACACAAATTGCATAAATAAAAAGGGGCAAAATGTAGACACCAAAATTATGCACACTGTAGTTTTGAATATTAAACACCCCTAAACCACTTTAAGATCCCCTTGGGACCAATTTGACCCTTTAACCCCTAACCAAACCTAACCATTACTAGTTTGACAAACTAACCAAACCCACCCTTTTACCCCTCTTAGCATTCAACACTTGGCCATTGATGATAAAAGTAACCATCAATGGTCACCCTGACTGTCGATGGTCAGGTCCCCACCTCCTAAACACAACACCAACTATGTATATGCTAACATTGAATAATTTAATATGTTCACCTTACCCACTGTTGACACATCATGATGCATTAAAATCAATAACCTAACCTCTTGTGGAAACTTCTACCTCCATCTCTCTTTGCTTATAAAAGGAGGGGAGTAAGAGGTGAATAGAGATCCATAATCAAGAATTATAGCATACAAGTGATTAAGAAATCAACCAATAGGTCTTCATTCTAAAAATTTATCAACTAAAATAGAGACCCAAACCTCTATCAAAATTGTTCTCAAGGAAAAGTATCAATACTCTATCAAAATTATGTCAGGATCATCCATCAGTGATCAAGCAACAAGCTAGGTACATTTTTTATTTCAAGTTTTTTAGTTTAGTTTATGACTTCCCTACCTAAATTAGACCTTTTTGAATCTTACCCACTGAACCCTTAACCTTAACCAGATCCCAAAACAGTTATTGACTCCTTTCTATAATTTGAATCAGACTCTTTTTTGAAAACTTTCAGAACCTATAGGAATTATTGATGGTTAGCATAACCACCGATGGTCACCTGACCACTAATAGTCACTATGGTAATAATTAATAGTAAGTTATTTCTATCTATCTACCCTTAGTCAAATTCAACTTTATATGTCCCTACCTATTCACAAAGACCTCATCTATTGTTAGAACCCAACCTGACCTATTTATCATTAGTATTGACCCACTATGTGATTAATTAGTCTATTTTCCTTACATCAAGCATTCATTTCTTCTTGTATTATCTTTGAGTATTTTTTATCATTTGATGAAAGTACTTTATTTCCATTTCTTTCAACTTAACTATTTTAAGAGTGTGGATTGACAACCTCCTAGTAATCTCATGCTTCTTGGATCTAGCTCACGCTAGGCAATCCACCTTGCTACCCATATAACAACCCATTCACATGAGTGATTTCTTATTCACAATTCATTCTTCCCAACACAAAGAGGATTTCTTCACGATCATCTAGATCATGCACACATAAAACAAATAGGTTCTTCTACCATAACCTTATTACTAGTTTTTTACCTCTTATTTAAATAAAAATAAGTTAAAATTGAGAAAAACATATAGGTCAGCCAAATCATCCATAGTTCATACTTAAGCCATAAAGATAATCAATTATACCTAAGTGTCCCTTTTAGGTCTCAAGGATAACTATTCACCCCTTACACACATCACTGGGCAAAGTATAAACATAAGACCACTCCAAGTGTATGGGTCTATGCCAAATGACACCTAAGACATACTCTAAAGATCAAAACCATCTCAAGACACCTCTGTATAGCTCAAACCTATCAAATCAATACATCAACCATGACCACCATGATGGATAAAGGAAAAATCAAATTGTTAACATTTGATCATATTGAATATGGATTGGTCAAACCTCTAAAATATATACATATGATCCTAAGGAAGTCTTAAACATCTTCCAATAGATAAATCATCATGAAACACCCAAAACTAATCAAAACACACTCAAACACCCTTCTCAAGTCACTTATAGAAGAAGGTCAAACCCTCAATCAACTTTGGACCATAATAAATGCATTTGTATGGTCATTCAAAGCTATAAACCATATTTTATATATATCCCTTGGAGTTATCTACCACTTTAATTTTTATACAACCATAAAATTCATCCTACATCAAAATTTATATGTAAAACAATGAGGACAAGTTTTCCTTTGAAAATTAAAATATTTGAATTCCAACTGTCACTTTTTAATGCAAATTTGATTATGGAAATTAGTAAAATATATATAGGAGACCAACTTTTTACTATAATAAATTTTTATATACCTCATTTCAAGAATTGAAGTTTGAAACACATGATCTAAGCACAAATCTCAATAAACCCATGTGACCATTTTCTTCTAATAGCTCCACATATATGAATTTTAATGTCATCAATCTACTTACTTAGGAAGATCTACCAAGTTGACTAGGATAACCTAGACCTTCATAATACTATTCTAATGAATTCCTTTCACTTCCTTAAGTAACCCAATCAAAATTTAGCCCTCATATGTCCCCTCAAACATGGTTATCACACCATAAACATCCACCATCTTTCATAACCAAGAAAACCCTATAATATCCATGCATGATTACTAAGTCACACTTTGTCATTGAGAGCCATGCATACTTGACACTTCATGAACACACTTGGCCACCTTGGATACATCATTGATAATACCTCAACATTTAATTAGTTAATTTTAACACTTTGATCTAACCCTAAAATGTAAACATAAAATAAGTATTTTATAAGTTAGTTAACTCAATAAAATTCTTGAGTAGTTGTAGCTACATATCCCACACACTTAAAATCAAAGTCAATGTAATTATCTTATGTATGTGAGTGAAATCCTAACACAAGTGAGAGAAATGTATTAACCTATCTCTTAAATAATCAAATACAACTTCATGTTCTTGTTATAAACTAATTTTAGCACAAGGTTATGATGGCATAAGACTTGAAAATATGTAGATGCAATGTATACTCAGTGTGAAAGATCCATGAAAAGTGTAGAAATTATTTGATCAATGTGTGTCTCAATAACTCAAAGTAATATAGTTTTTATAAGCTACATTATAATTCACTTGGTAAATGAATATGCATTGATTTGTATATATAGGGTTATATATGACATGATGTGGATAGGTTAACCATAGGATAGTGTGATAAGAGAATGTCAAGGTGAATGCAATTAATATTAGGAAAGAAGGATACACAAAAGCATCAGCTACATAATCTATAGGTCATTGATTTTAACCAACATAGAATTAACAAACTAGTAATTTTGTATTAGTAGTAAAAATGGATTATAATGGAGACAATAACACTTAGATGATGGATGAATAAGATCCTAAAGTTGACAATTATTTTATCAAATTTAGGATTAAAATATCTTTAATCTTAATTAGACAAAATTTTGCATAAAATCAAAGCATAAAAGATATGAAATAAATTACACAAACTAATTTGGAACTTACTAAATTGAGAAATATACAATAAAAAAGAAAAATATCAAAAAAGGACCACTTAGTTGGAAAACTAGATATGCAAGACTATAAGTGAAACTATAAAACTGACTATGTGAGGTCATTGTGAATTATTAATAAGGATTCACATCTACCTAGGACAAGGCTTTGTCAATTGGATAAATATATCTTGCAATGGTGTCTGAAGGGAGTGCCAATGTCTAGTAGGCTTTTTTCCTCTACATAAAAGTGGGTATGTACACCTTTATATGTAGGTCTTGTGTGCATGATTAATTCTATGTAATTCATTATGGAAGATGTTGTATGGCTTCTTCTTCACTTGGAATCTTAACTCAATAGACCATGAAGAATGAATGAAATAAATGATGAAAAAGGGTTAATGGTTGAATTTTTGCTTGACCTCAACACCCCTTGTGTTTAGAGTTACCTACATCAACACTCTAAAGATGGATCAAAATCCATGTAGCTCTCCCTTATTATAGTGTTTTGTGTGTAATAATTGTGTAATACTAAATGTTGGTGTAATTCTGGTGTAATTAAGTGCTTTTATAATGACTTGTGACCTTGGAGGTGTGTGTAGACTTATCTCAAGGGTAATAATGTTGTGTGTACTCATAAATGGAAGGAATAGGTGTTTTCCTCTCAATGTGCAATTAGATATTATAGTTTTTTTCAATCATATGAGCCTCTACTGAATAATGGTTAAAAATGTGGCTTTATATTGATCCCTTTATAAAATCCTTGAATGGGGATTTAAAAACTTGCATTAAAACCCATTTGGTGAATTTGAAATTGAGAAAATAACTTTTATTTGGTAGGATGATATGACCAATGGATTTAGACACTATCGAGGAGCAGACGTGACTGACAAATTCAAACACCACCAATGATTAGGATAGTCCTAAAAGAGTGGCCTTGTCTAAAAAACAAATAAAACTAAACTAGAAGTGTGTATTAGTCTAATAATTAGTTTAGGTTGCTTTGAGTGAATAATAGGAATGTTTTATATCATAAGTTCCCATGAGTAAGGGTCATCTGCATAGAGGTAGAGGAATAACATCTTAGCACTATGGAATTGGCTATGAGCTAAATATTTATAGAAGTATGATCACAAGTGAATTATTTTAGAAATAAATGTTAATTTATGTGTCTAAATTTTCCCCCATTCTATTCTATTAATGTATAAAATTTAAATTACTAGAGTAAAAGGAAGAACCTAAACATAACTATGAAGAACACTCTTGACTTTAGGCCACAACACTAAATTATGTGTCATGCAAACCTGAAATGAAACATGTATAAACTAGTCCTTATTTAAGATAAAAATATAAAAGTAAATATATGTAACTTATAGATCAAATAATAATGAATTAATACACCTAATTAGATATCCAAACTATTGTGTTTTATTGTGAAAAACTAGTGACTATAGAGTGTAGGACCCTTTGAGATTTAAATTTGGTTGAAACACTTAAATTTAACTATGTATTCTCCATCTTCATTGATATAAGAATTTTATTAAGATATCAAGGTGTGCTTGACTATACCATTTCATACCCAAAGTAGTGGAGAAGTATGGAATCCCTGCATGAATTATAATAGATTGTTCTACTATAAAAATAGTGCAAAAAGGTGAATCAACCACTACATATGGAATAAGGTTCAATTTTTGATGCATAACTGGTGTAAAATAGCATGATCTAAATATATTTTATACAACATAAAGAATTATTTGAATTACCATTACTTCTATGATAATTGGTATAAAACTAAGGAAGAAGACAATCAAGTGTCATGTGCATGCCCCCAGTATAATATCTAGGTATATATAAATTTTATAACAGTAATATTGAGTGATTCTTTAAGTAAAATTATGTGTTATAATCTAGAACACATTTCACACATGGTGCCCCCAATCTAAGAAAAATATAAGACAAGACTAAGTATTCATCTAAAACAACTTTATATACCTAATGTATATTACCCTATAGCTAACTATGATTATGAGAAATTATAAAAATCATTACATTCTAATTGTTTGGACAATAACACACTATTATGGATGTGATTGGCTTGTGCCCTTGTCTAAATGGAACCTTTTTGTTTGAAACTGATTTATGAAGAAAAACTAGGTATGAATTGTGATCAACTGAGTAAAATCTATATTATGATGTTTTTTTAGTGTATTATTGCAAGTTAGTCTCTATATAACTCACTCTATATTCCTCCTCTTTTGATGTAAGTTATGAAGCCTACACAACAATTTATCTTATAAGAAAAAGGTTATGTAAATGATCTTATATAAAAGATAAAAATCTGGAGTAATAATGAAAACATTGGAGATCATGGCATCATCATAGATAAACTGATAAATATAATAATAAAGGATGCATGTAGAACCAAACATACATAGTGCCATGTTAATAATGACACTTTTTCATATCTACATAAAGAAAACATGAAAAATAATGGATCTAAACATAGAGATAAAATAATTCTTTAGATTGATAATATTTCCTCTATTTTCTCTTACAAATTCATATGGGTGTTACAATTATATAGGAATGGTTTTCCTATAAACAGGGTGAACCATATAACCATGAATCTCTCCCATAATATCTCCTCACACCCTATTATCACTCACAAACCTATAAATGTAATATTTTTATAACTCACAAAAATATCACAATCGATAATCTAACCAAATAATATATTCTCTCAGATATATAATATTTACCTCTCAGTAAATATAAAAAAGTAAATACTAATGTAAAAACTAATTCTTAACATTCAACCCTTAATTTTGATATGGTGCAAAAAAACACACTCTCACCTGAAGTATGTTCACACTTGTGGTATGTACAACTATTTGGATCATGACCTTGATCCAAAGAAAGGATCACTCCTTCCATGGTTTTAAATATTTTACCACAAACTTTGACATGCACAATAACCTCATCAACTGTCCACCTTCGATGGTTTTCTAGATCTACCACAAACCTTTTCAAGATCCATGAACTATCTCACATTGATGATTTTTGTTCTTTCACCATATTTTTACATTAGAGAATTATGTTTGGGATTGCTCACTAATTACATATATAAATGTACTTATTTTCTTATTTGCAAATTATATGCATCTAAATTTGCTTGCTTCATTTAACATCACTAATATTCCTATTAGTCGACACTAATTTTACATATCTAATTTATCCCCACTAATTTATCTTTATTTACCTAATATTCCCCATCAATATTTAATCATTCACTAACCTTATTCATCCCAACCAATCAATTAACTCCCCTAATCATCTCTTATCTTATCCTAATTTATCCTATAAATTATTTGGAAATTTTGAATACTCATGACCTTCCTAACCACCTACTAATCTATTCTTAGGCTCTCCTACACCCCTAGTCCTGAATCACTCACCTAATCTCTATCTAATCATCATTAACCCCTAAGAAGGATTATAGAATTCTCCAAATATATAATCCTCTCTATTCTCACCCCTCCCCTCTAGGAGCCTCTAAATCTATAGGATTCCAAGAAATTTTAAATTTCTTTTAAATCTCCACCCTATATTTCCATAATATAACTTTTAATTTCAGCAATTGATCCTTCCCTCCTATTTAAATAACCCATCTCTCCATGGAAACTAACTAATCTCTCCATTATTATCTACAATCTATCTAACAAATCCATGTCCAACTATCCATCCAACATCCTTGATCAAGCAATCACCATGTCCAAATTCTGAGTCTAAGGTAATCAATCCAATCCACTTATTTTCATATTCTATTTAATCATGATTTAGAGAATTTAGCTTTAGGAGTATAATGTTGATGTGAATTGTGAATTCATATATTACATTTGGTTCTAATGGCTTTAGATCTTAATTAGGTAGTTTGATAATTTGGGTGAATTAAATTGCATAGTTTAGTCCATTGTGATCGAAATTCACTATACATTTTGGTGACCACAGTGGGAGTTTATTGCCAATTTAATCATTTTATTTGTTGAAAGCATTTTTGGAAAGTTTACACATTTGACAGGTGAAAGGAAAATCTTGGATTTTTGAAATTTTGCATGCATAGGTGAAATATACAACTTTGCACTAGTATTTATGACTTTACAATCATGATATTATCCCTATGAATTATGATTTTGTCTTAATGATTTAACCTAACCACCAACTATTTTTCAAACTATGACAGGTTCTTTGCTCTTTGATAATACTACAACTTACAACTTGCAACTTTGTCTAGAGAGTTATGATTTTGATTATAAAGTCATAGATTTATCTAATCTCTAACAGTCTACCTTGTAGGTTCATTTTAATAACATGACTTTGAAAGTCATGGTTTTGTCTTGTAGATAGATGTTTTGCATTATTAACTCATAGTTTTAAAAGTTCTAAACATGAGCATAAAATCATTTGTTTTATATATTGATTTCCATTTTGTCTAGCCCTTGTGTGTTTATATTGTATGTTCATGTGTGTTTCTCAAGTTTCTTCACTCTCTATGTACAGGATCCAAGAAAGAAGGGGCATCAAGAAAGAGTCTAGTTGGTAAAATCTCAAGACATAAATTAGCTAATCTAGAAATCATGACATTAACATTCTAACTATGATATTGTAATGAGAGTTATGATTTTGTGATTTGAGATAAGTCCTTAATAGTTTTCATTATCATCTAACCTACAGGTCTTATTCTAATATTCTCTATATTTCAAAAGGATCATCATCACATAATCTGACAGCTTAACATCTTTTGTTTGTGAGTATTTTTGAGCTAAATACCTATTTGTTGACAAACCATATTTTTTGAGGTAATTTTTATCTATGGTTGTGTGTGTAGGATCAGTGGGAAGGAGGCCATCCAAAATCATCACAAACACATCCCCTTAACCTTTTCCCATTGGTTGAAAAACCACGAACCATGAAATTGAGAGAATCATGAATTTATCCCATGCATTAGAAATTTTATCTTGATATTAGTGATTTTGGCTTTATATTTTCCATTTTGAAATTATAATCTATCTGTAATGTGTCTCTAAAAATATATAGGGTATATTTAGGACCAATATCTAACTAAAACAACTTTTGCTATAATCAGGATAAACATCATAATATCCATTTTATAAAATTTTGATATATCAGTAGTGTTTTAATTTGTTATCTATCATTTATAAACAAGCATTATAGGCCTCTAAAAAATTTGTCATAACTTATATAGGCATCTTGATTGAATCCACCAGTCAAAATTTTTGAATTTTTGTACTTTATCACAAAAATGCTAATATTAATTTTTAGCTAGTCATGATTTTTCCTTGTTCAGTCATGGGTTTACATAATAGTCATGGTTTTATAGGATAATTGTCATGGTTAGTTGTCTTCTATAATATCACAACTCATGATATATGATGTTACATTAGAGTTATGATTTTTCACTCTCTGGTTGTAATTTTACATTGTGTAGTTTTGATTTTGCATTGAATTTTACATTCAATTTTATCCTTTTTAAGTGCATTTTTAGGGTTATTTTCAATAAATTTTGAGACATTATGGGCCTCCTGCTACCCCTAAACCCTGAAAGGGGCACTACCCCTTGAATCCACTAGGGGATGTTACCTCCAAACCCCCACGTCATGGTCCACTCACCCAAAGAAGTTATAAAGCCAAATCATCTTTTTTAGGGTGTTTTTCATAAGGCCTATTAGACTAACATATTGTTTCTTACAGGGGTATATCTAGAGGCTATTTTTTATTTCTAACATCATCTTTTACAAATAATATTTTTGTATAACATCATTATATTATGGGTTTTCCCTTAATATTATCAATCAAAATTACTAATCCTTATTTTGCAAGTTACCTCTTTTTGAGTGCCACTTGAAACTACTAACCGTGTGCTTGTAGGCCACCTATCAAAGACTCCTTAAACTTTGAAAATTATTTTGAATCATTTTAATCATCTTTCCATGTATATATCTCATGTATATATAATTTTCTCTTATATATTCTTGCCTCTTGTAAATATATCACATCTTAATCTTAATCAAATAATTAATCCTCTTGTCTACCTATTTGTTACCCAAGGGATACGGTGGTGTATGCTTTCCTCCTTCCATCCTTTTGGTTATTCTTGAAGGATCAAAAGCCATCTATAAACCCTCTCTATTTTATTTTATATGGGTTGGTGACATGGATTTCACCACCACATACTAGACCAAACTTCATGTTCTAAAGGAGTATAAAAGTTAGGAGAGTTGTCATTCAGTGCTTAAGCAAAATTCCCCATAAATGGTTCCATGGAATAAGGGGAATTTAAGATCCAATAAATAAGGTGGTTATAAATCATCCTATATGGACTTGTTCCCCATCGTACCTTCATGTATATCAGGGACACACCTAAAGAGCATATCTAGCCTAGCATAAGACCTTTCGATCATAACAAGTGATCTATTATCAGAGTCAGTATCAGCTCCCCAAGTGATCATCATGTGAAAATGGTGTTTATATGGTTTGGGAGATTCCATAATTGGTCATCATCCTAAAGCCTCACCCAAAAAGCCATTAAATAGTGCAATTATCAGGTTACACACCCATCATTTTACTAATCTTAGGCTTGTGGTCTACTTGCTTGGGTGAGTGTCATGTTAGACCCATGTTGTTTTTGAGCTAAGTCATCCTATCACCCAAACCTATATATGCTTAACTAGGTATTTTTCATAACCCATCTTGTATATTCATTTTTTACATCTTTACCCCATCAACCTCTTGTATACATCATCTTATATATCCTTTTCACCTTGTACATCTTTTTCATCATCCATTTGTATATATTATCTTTAGCCTATCCCATCTACCATCTTGTTTTCATCCCCTCCTAGTCTAATAGTCTTCACTCATCATTATCCCTTTGTACATAATTTGTTCTTTTAGTCATATCCACCCATCATTAATCATCCCCCCACCACCTACATATCTTAATCATATCTCAATATCCACCTTTTATCCTAAATCCATACCCAATCACTTGTCTTGACCTTGCCTTCATCACCCATCTAGTCTATCCTCATCTTATCCTAGTTGGATTTTTAAGTCACACCCATGTCCAGACCATCCCCATATCATTTACATTACCCCTTAATCATTTCATCATCACCTGTCACCATGATAGCCCTTATCATATCATCACCATCATATAATCCTAATCCCATCCCATCTTGAGTGAATTAGTCCAAATATCAAGCTAGTCCTTTTATCCTTCATATCATCCTATCATCCTAATCCACTATCATTCATCCTATTGGTCAAATCTCATACCTAATCAATACCCTGCTAGCATCTTGTTGCTTTGTCAGTATCAATCTAGAAAACCCATCAATATAATTATCATCAATCCAATCATCTTTCCTATTCATAACTAACACCCATACAATCATTATCTTTCTATTTATGACTCTTGGGACCCATCAAATACTCAATCCTTTTTCTATATTGTAAACTAGACATTATTGATAGGACCTACTACACTTTAATCTAAAATATGATCATATTCCTATATCATCCTAATCACATTTCATCTTCATCTTATCCTCAATATCACCTATCATAATAGCTCAATCATTCATACCTAATTTATTCAATAAACCATTTTAAACCCTTAGTCTACCTCCCCATCAACCCTATTCATCATCTATCTGTATGGATCTAAACCTGATTCTTGTAGACCAATACATCTTGGAAAATAAGGATGAAATCCTTTTTTGAACACTAGAGATGGGTTATATCTTACCTTATGACCTTTATCCCATTCACCCCAAACCACCATCCCACATCCTTCCTCATTCATAACCCCTCATCTTGTCAAATCAATATCAACATTACTTGATGCGGTCACCCTCATCAATCAATACATCATAAAGGATAAATATGAATTCCTCTTATGGATATGGAATATGGGTACTCATTTTCCTAATAATTTTAAACCCATAAGCCTAAAATCAACCCCCGAACAACTCCACCATCAACCCCTATCCTCATCCCATTCACTTCCACCATCCACTAACCCTACCCAAACCCCCTAGCTCTAGTTCATACTTTTCCATTGACTGATCCTAATCCGTTACCACTACCTCATCTTACTATCAAATAAAATCCCAAATTTTCAACCTCAAACTCCCCTAATAACATGACTTCACCATCCCATTCTTCAAATTATAACACTCCTACATCTAACGCTCCAACCGAGCAAGCCCCATATCAACCCTCATCCCCATCCCATTCTAATCCACCCTCTACTTGTCTTTGTCCTAGTCATGGACTTATTAATTCACAAATTTTCCTATTTAATAAATATCTTAATGAAAATCCATAAGTACTCTTTGAGTTGCTTCATGATCTAGGTGTCCAATTTCTCAAAGACCTTGACCCCATTTAGTTCACCTTACCTCTAAACCATACCTATCTATAGTCAAATTCTCCTACCAATCAAATTCCACTACAAACCACTTCCTCTACTAGAAAATGGAATCCTATGTTGTCTACCTCATCAATATTGTGCATATCACCAAACTTGGGGGTATACCATTAATTGATGTTGTGATTTCCAAGACTATGTCCAAAACCTTATTGACCATGGTGACATAGTAACTAAGGATGAACCAGATGAGTCTACATCCCTAAGTGAACAAGAAGAGGAATGTCAAGATACCATTTAGACTCATAATCAAGCCATTCCCTTTCCATTCCAAGGTTAAAACATAATGTCCCTCTTCCATTATCCCCCCATAGTTAACCAATCCTCCATCCAACACAAGTCCATTTATTGAACACCCAGTCCTCTTATATCTCATAATTCCTTTCATGGGAATATCTTTGCTCAATCCATTATTCCTCCATCATCCCCCCATGTTTAAAGGTCACTTGCAGAGAATCATTCTTATCCTAGTAGCATCACATCTTATACATCAATGCCAACATTGGCACTAATAAAAGTTTTTTGACATCAAGATCAAACTCAACCCCAACATCTGAATCTGATTCCCCATCAAAAACATCATCCCTCAATTTTTTTAAAAAAATAATCATTGGATATATCTTTTGATCCTAATCAAGATGATAAAGTCAAAACTAAGTTTTTATAGGCTCTATCTATTGAATATTTTGAAATTATATCCGATCCTAGCTTGAATGTGAGCCTTATAGCTAGTTTTAGTGATCCTTTTAATATTATTGAAGACACTTTCTCTAATTTTGAGGCTAAGGCCATTAGTGACCTCTATGAGGACTATGCTACCCATTATCCCATTAATCCATCACACACCATTAATCATCCACCTCACCTTTATAATCCCTATATCCCACTCCATACAAGGAATGAATAGGAACATGCATCATTAGATTCCTTTTTACATTTAACAACATGTGCCACAAATACCAAGGTCCACGCCTATATTCCAAAATTCATAAATCATGATCAAAACATCTTTTATCCCATACATAAAAATCAATAAAAATTCAATTATTATCCTAATAAAAAAATGTCTTCCCCTAGTGAAGCCCAAAATCAGGCACTAGGGTAATGTCAAAGTCAAAATAATCATCATATATCAAGTCAAAAATCAATTATCCCTAGTGAAGCCCAAAATTAGGCACTAAGAGGTTGTTAAAATCAAATCTAATCAGCAAATAAAATCAAAATTAATAATCATATGGCCAACCATCCTCTTAATGTTTGAATCAATGAATCAAAAGGTCTTGGATCACTTAATCTCATGGCACCAATCTAAAGAATCCCATACACCATATCCAATAGTGTATACAATTTTCAAAACCTATTTCCATTCCCCATCCCATCATATCAATCATCATGATCATATCCCTCCTTCACCTCCTATATCCCATCATCATAATCATGATATCCTCCCATTTATACCATATCTAAAATCGCTAGGCAACATTGTCCCTTGTAGGGATTACAAAGACACCTACTTAAAATATCTAGGGGATGTTGAATCAAGAGTCAATAAGGGCCACCAATACATCTAGAAATCTATCATCCATTACACAATCCTAGCATCACCTTTCTTTAGAACAAGTTTTGGTTGAAGATCCAGGAAATATCATCAATTTTGCATTTCACCCTTCTCTCATAAATCGAGATGCCTAATAAAGTCAAACTAGTAAAAAAAATCATTCATCCAATGGTGAAAATCAGTCTTCTAGAGCCTTGGGCAAGTACCATGATGAAAACTAATTCTCAGCATCATGGTAAAATAATATATTATCCACATTGTACCACAACACTTGGGGGAAAAATCCTTCATCGCATCCATCATTTTTTAATCCCTTCCATCCCATCCCTATCACATATTTTGGTCCATTACTCTTATCCATCACCCATTTACTACCATCATATCATGTATTCTATCTCTCCTTTCTTCCCATATTGACCTTCATAATGATGAGGAAGTTATCTTGAGATTTTTTTTGGAATCATCTTGGCATATCCTCTAATAGACACTTAGGCAACTAAACATTTGGTTCCTTCATGATGATGTCATTATCAATGCCTAGTCTATCCTTCCTTGGTCTTTATCCCCTTTTCTAACTCACCCTCATCCTCTTGTTACTCATCCATCATTCCATCCACCTTTGTCCTAGTTATTAGGCTTGGTATTCCCTTTGATAGTAACCCCATTTGTATAGTGTACATATATATCCCAAAAAATAATAAAAAATGAAATACGTCAAAAACCCTAAAAATCATAAAACTTTAAAAATCCCAAAATAGTATATGGTGTCTTGTCTTCTACCTAATCCCCTAGGCTCACCCATCTCCATCACCTCATAACATCCACCTTACCATCTTAAACCACATCTAGTATTTGTCTCCTATTTTCCCATTCATCATCCTTAAGAATCAAATCCTAGTGGTCACCCATCTTTATCTTCATCATCATCCTTTTTGATGAGGTATTATTGACACACATAACTATCAGGATCTTGCTCCTCAATTAGAGCACATATGATTACTTCTTGTATTAGAAACTAAACACGGAATTTAACCAGAATCAATAAGTAACTAGAAATATGAAACAACACAGGAATTGAGAGACAATACACAATTGTATTAATAATCACTCAGAAGAATATACAATAAGGAAGATGCCACTTCTTCCTCCACCTCAAAGGTTTGCCACACCTCAAGACCTCCTTCCCTCTCTCTCTCGGTCCCAACAATCAACTCAAATATAGAATTGATGTTCACCTCTCCAACCAGTCAGTAACACGCTGCCAGTACACCAAGTACACCACCGTACTCCAAGTAGATCTCTTGCTCTCTGCTGCTACCTGCAAATCACTAGACCTTACTCACCATGTAGATATCTCTACACCCCTAAAAAACTCTTGTCCTTGCCTCACCAAGTCCTTATGATTCTTTAATTAGTACCCCGGTGGATCAGCTTCTAGACCTTGTAGACCTTGCAACTCTCCCTAATCATACACTCTCAGCACCCCTGTGGAACTAGGAGGAGCTAATATAGCTCTCTCTAAAAGCTCTATGGCTTTCTAGCACACTTTTACAATATAACCATGATTCTATTATATAGATCTCATCCAAACAATAATTAGACATCTAATACAATAATTAGATCCATAGCTCTCAGTCTAAAAATTAGCTCTAAACATGCAAAAACTTGGTTTGTCAACCAACTGCCCGTAATATACTCGCAGCTTAAACCATAGGTGACCGACATCGGTCCCTATCTACCTGGGGGTGCCGACGCTGGCTGATTATGAGACCAACGTCAATTGCTTCCTATCTCCTTCCTGCCAATGTCAGTTGGCCTAACCGATGTCGGTGTTTATGACACTCTACAACTCTTCTGTAACCTCCTCCATGTCTACATTAGTGAAGCTTTTAGCTCCACAACCTAACAATCTCCCACTTGGAGATAAACAACTACACCTGTACTTGTATCTGTAACCCATCTAATTTGTTTTCTAGCTTGTATCCCTCTTCAAGCTCAACCCTGAAGACCAATCATCACACACCCTGTGATGCCTTTCCTGTCATTCAAGTAACCTGCCACATCTGAACCTACATATCCATGTAGTGAAGAACTTGACCCTGCATAACATGTTAACCTGCTACTGATCCCTCTTAGATACCTGAGAATCTACCTTCCCCGAATTGGCTCCATACTTTTTGAAAACCCCCACTGATTGGGAAAACTCAGGTCTACACTAGACCTCATGTGATTTCAAACCCTGTTCCAAGCTAAGCTTGAACTGTCCAGCCCTTGGTGTGCTTACCGATTCTGCAACCTGAACCTCGCCAACACCTGATTCACATCAGCTCCCACTAGAGATAAAATCTCCATGTCTCTTATGCCAAAGAATTTCACTGCTCCAAATTCTTCATGACACACCTCTGAACTAACCTTACCCTTAGCTCAGCAGATACCTATATGTACAAACCTACTAGTAAATCACCCACATACAGTAACAGGATAATGTCGCGACTCATCATCCACCTAGTAAGACAAAAAACACAATAGTTACACTGACATTAACTAAATCCATGCTTAGTCATCCACCTGTCAAAACCTATACCACTGTCCTGCAGCTTCTTCAAGACCATATACCTTGGCCTTCCATCTCACGTGTCCATCCACTCTCTTCTTTAACTATGGGAATCCATCCGTCTCTCAGTGCTTTCTTCTAGTTGACAACTCTACCAACAAATACATGTTTGGTTCTTCTCCAAGGACTCACACTCCTCATCCATGCCAAGCTCCCATTATATCTGGATTTTACCTGCATTGCCTCTTCACATCTTCCTGGTTCTCGACCATCAATAAGCAATATAAAGAAGGTGAACAATGAATATGAGGTTCACTTACCCTTTCTGACCTCCATATGAGTGTTTGAGACTTGTTGATAGCTAGCTATCCACCTAATATCCATTCCAATGACCGATCTCAGCCATCTCCCAGTCTGCTTCGATCGATGTCGGTTCCCTGCACTGACCCTAACTGCCGACGTCATCTCCCTGGCCGACGCTGGTATCCTTTCTGTCGATGTTGGTTCCTTCATGACCGACGTCGATCTTCCTTCTACCGATGTTGGTTACTGTCTGACCGATGCTGGTACTTGTGTTCATCTGTGAGTGATAATTTTTTACCCGTGAGCTCTTCGTGGATCAAAACCCTATTCAAATCAACATAGCCCTACTCAGAATAATTCAGTCTCCTCACCTGATCTCTATCCATCATCTCCTCCATGAACACCAAGGCTTTACAATTCTTTAGCTTGTCAAAGACATCTATCTTCCGCTTGAGAACCTGCATTCCCCTCCTACATATGTGACCAAGCCCATGAAGCCACATCTCTTCAACATAAGGTGAATCAGTAATATAAGTAGATAGATAAAGGATACCTACTTTCTTACCACCATCTAATTCAAGTGTATCCATTGTGAGAGTTATATTACATCTCCCATCACCCAAATTTCCTGAAGAAATTAGACTCATCTCCAAGACTAGTACCTGCATGACTTCCTTCAACCACTGTGTGTCATCCGTCTGTAATTTCAGCTTCACTTCCCCTTCGTCAATAATCTGACAAGGCTCTCCAGCTCCTAAATAAATCTCTCCAAAGTCTCCAAAGACATACCCATGAAAAGATGTTCTATTTCAAACTGCATGGAAAGAGGTAAAAGAATCTATGAACCAAGATTCCACTTTATCCAGAACATCCTATGCAACATCTCCTGCAACATTTGCTCCTCCCTGCTAATCTACTGCCAACCAAAAATCTTTATTTACCTACTCTTTCTTTCCATTAATCAGACCATTCATGCTATTCAGTTTCTCCATTTGTAGCTTACTTTCTTCTGCCATTGCTATACTCCCACTCAATCAAAAACCCCTGTGAGTAACCTATAATCAACAAACACTACCAGATTTGAAACCACCTGTTAGTAACCCAACCAAAAGCTCTGATACCAACTTGTCAGGATCTTGCTCCTCAATTAGAGCACATATGATTACTTCTTGTATTAGCAACTAAACACAAAATTTAACTAGAATCAATAAGTAACTAGAAATATGAAACAACACAGGAATTGAGAGACAATACACAATTGTATTAATAATCACTCAGAAGAATATACAATAAGGAAGATGCCACTTCTTCCTCCACCTCAAAGGTTCTCCACACCTCAATACCTCCTTCCCTCTCTCTCTCTCTCGGTCCCAACAATCAACTCAAATATAGAATTGATGTTCACCTCTCCAACCAGTCAGTAACACGCTGCCAGTACACCAAGTACACAACCATACTCCAAGTAGATCTCCTGCTCTCTACTGCTACCTACAAATCACTAGACCTTACTCACCATGTAGATATCTCTACACCCTTGAAGAACCCTTGTCCTTGCCTCACCAAGTCCTTATGATTCTTCAACCAGTACCCTGGTGGATCAGCTCCTAGACCTTGCAGACCTTGCAACTCTCCCTGATCATACACTCTCAGCACCCCTATGGAACTAGGAGGAGCTAATCTAGCTCTCTCTAAAATCTCTATGGCTTTCTAGCACACTTTTACAATACAACCATGAGTCTATTATATAGATCTCATCCAAACAATAATTAGACATCTAATACAATAATTAGATCCGCAGCTCTCAGTCTAAAAATTAGCTCTAAACATGCAAACACTTGGTTCGTCAACCAACTACCCGTAATATACTCGTAGCTTGAACCACAGGTGATCGACATCGGTCCTTGTCTACCTGGGGGTGCCGATGCCAGCCGATTATGAGACCGATGTTGGTTGCTTCCTGTCTCCTTCCTATTGACGTCGGTTGGCCTGACCGATGCCGGTGTCTATGACACTCTGCAACTCTTCTGCAACCTCCTCCATGTCTGCATCAGTGAAGCTTTTAGCTCCACAACCTAACAATAACCTTATCAAAGAATTAAGTCTAGGAATCATCACTCCTATATCATTGCCTCTTCATACTAACACCTAGCCAATCATTATTTTATTAGTATGAAAGGTATTTGATCTATCACTTCTCCCTATCATTTCCTCTCCATACCTAGCACCCATACAATCACTATTTTTCTAGTATATAAGGTATTTTATCCCATCATCTCCTTCTCTTCTTGATAGATTGGACTATTACATAGTTTTATCTTTCAGTAACCCTTGGTCATGATAATCATCCTTCTATGACCACTCTTAGATTTAACTTTTAGACCAACCTAATATCTAAAATCTCATCATCTCTCATCAACCTAAATTCACATCCTCCTTATCCTATCTCATATCCTTACCCAATTCCTAATCCTAAAATCATGATCATCCTATCCCAATACAAGTTCATCCTAAGTCCGCCATCACATTATGATCATCCTATCCTAAATCCAAGTCTATCCTATTGGAAGCATAATCACAAAGAGGGTGGTTGAATCATTAATTCAATAAAATCAACTTCAATTCCAATTCTTCAAAATCTTAACCATTCAACATAAGCCTTCATGAAGCATATAAACCATTCATTACAATAAACAAAGAAAACAATGCAAGATCAAAACACATAACACATGGATTATGTGTAAAACCCTCATGGAGGAGAAAACCCACTAAAAAAACTTTGGAATACTATATTATAAATGTATTTATTCAATTTAGACCATCACCAACTGATCAATGAGCACCCACCCCTCAATTTGGTCAAGCACCCACTAGACCTGTAGCTAGCACCAACTAGCAAGGAGGCTACAACCCCATAGATGATCAAGTACCAACTAAATTACCTCCATACTGATCTCCACATTTGATCTAATTTATAACACACTTGATGATGGAATTATCTTTATCTAACACCTGCAAACCTTCCATTCTACCTCATACAACTAATGGTAGTTTGTACAAAATCAAATCTACCTCTTACATAGGCATACAACAACTCTTTCGCTTCTTTACTCAAACACCCCTCATACACATGCTCATGACCTTGAGGCTATTCCTTCTTCACACTCTAATATTATTATATTTAAATATATACTTTCAACATCATAAATATCAGTCATACATAACCTTTGAATTATTATTCTAACATATATTCAATGTACTTCTTCATTCTAGGTCATCTAGACAAATTAGGCCTAATTATGCCATAAATCGGTACAAAATCTTATTGATTACCTTCATCACCACTATAAAATATTCATGACATGTTCAAAATGTTATTATAATTATTTTAATTCCCTCACACACTTTTTCAAACTCTCATACCATTCTCTTTACTCCCTAATTATCTAACAATGCAATTAGGCCAAAATAGCCTTCTACTTATACATGATTCTTTCTCCAACCAATCTTGGTCAAACATAATAATTTACATACTTGGATAAACATATAAATTTATATTTATACACTTTACATACAATATACATCAACTCATTATTTCAACCATGCTTTAAATGGCTCAAAACAACACACTAGGCTTATGCTAGACCTAAACAATTAGCCCTCCATTAGGCCACATGTTACACTTAGATACCAAGAGCCCTTAACCAAAGTTGGAAAACTTTAAAAAACTTGAACACAAGGCACTCCAATACTTATCTATTTTTACCAAGTAATATAATTCTCAAATTCACTCACTCACCATATGAAACCACTTTTAGCCCTCAAGCCTTCAATAGGTCCCATGGAGACCTAATTCACATTCATGGAACACTTTGAGCCACTATGGGCAATATGGTCCCTACCAATGAACAAAAAAACTTCAAAAACTTTAATTTAATCCTCTATTATCCTTATCCATTATTAATAAACATAAAATCATTCACTCATATTTTGAAACCTCCATTAGATCTTAAAAACCAATTAGGCTTAATTAGCCCAAAAACACTATTTTCACAAATTAGGTTCAAACTAACTATATATAAACTTTCCATACACAATCCACATATTTATGGAAATATAAGTACCTCAATAACATCATCCAATCCATAATACACTTTAATTAAGCCTCCAAAGGCTTAGAAACACCATTGCAAGAATCCTACTCAGGCCTATAATAATTACAATCAACAAAAGTCAACTTTAACCTACAATAAATACACATGTATGGATAGTCAAAACTAAAAATAACATTTAGTATTATCTTAATGGATTATAATTCATTTTTTATTTTTATACCAACAATTTTTTATCAATATTTTGACTTTTACAATCATTTCTTTGTACTCTAGTTTATTCATAAAAAACATAGTCAATAACAGTCAACTCTCACATGAAATAAATACAAGTGTACAATGATTCAAAAATCCTAATCAATTTTCATGGATTACCCTTGAAATACTTTAACACTTTTATTTTTACACAACCATAAAATTCATCCATTAAAAAAAGTTATAAATAAAATACTATAGATTGGTTTTCCTTTATAAATTCAAATATTTGAATTCCAATGGTCACTTTTTAATGCAAATTTGACTAAGTATAGAAACTAGTGAAATCTATCTGGGAGACCAAATTTGAACTACCATAACTTTTGATATACATCATGTCAAGACCTGAAATTTGAAACACATGATATAGGCACAAATATGATCAAAGAGGTACATTGTAAACAAAGATACATAACTGAAATTCTCATACCTTTACATCAAGGGACTATCTCTAGAAAACCATAACCTAATTTAATAGTTGTATATCATCATTTTACACATTCTCACCAATTTTTGTGACCCAACTCATTGTACAATCCAAGATACACCATGTCAAGGGTTTTTTATGTTTAGAACGCTATGCCAACCAAGGACACTCAAAGTAAGATCTTCTTCCACAAACAACTTCAAACCTTCAAATCACTTCTCATAGATCTAAATATGTGATATACATATTTGAAAATATTTAAACCAATTGAAATCATCCATACTCAACTATATGCATATCAAGACAAATAACATACCTTGACCCATTGAATTGTCTCTCACTTATCAATGTTGCAACACCATTCCATGATGCTTGAAATGACTAAGTAATGCCTCTATAAAGCCTAATATAGACACATATCTTAAAAATTCACTTAAAACCCCAAAAATGTATGAGATTCCCAAATATCCATACTCTCACTATTTTTCTTGTCTTTTGTAAGCCTCCTCATAGGCTTGATTGGCTCATCCATCTTATCTTTAATTCCCCTGTCAACATACCCTAATAAATAGTACCCTTGTCTTTCCTTCATATCCACCACAAAAAAAAAACACCATCTTGACTAATATTCTCAACAACTAAATCATCCTTGGTCTCATTCTGATCTCTCTTAACAGTCTTAGGTCTCCATATCCATGTATGACCTCTTCCTTGCACACTAGGAGCTCCATACACTTTGTTTTGCCTTGAGAAATCATTTAACCTGATCTTACAATATTTTTCAATATGACCAACTCAATGAAACCTGAAACAAATAATGTCACTCATACCTTTTTCTTCATGATGGCTATTATCTTCTTTTGATAGGTTACCTCTCTTTTTATAATATCTTGCAATGTGACCAAACTAATTACAAGCATAATATTGACTATGATATGAATTGAAAAATATCATGGCATTGAGATGTCTTTCTAGTCTTCTCACCTTATTATTCATTCTATCATCCTTCTTTACCTGATCTAATTTATCTTTCTTAACCTTACTTATTTTGACCACTAGCTTCTCATGCTCAACCTTCAAGGAGCCTAGCTCAGTTTTCAACTGATCACACTTGGCATTCTTTGACCTCAAAATTAAAATTATATCCTCTAACTAATTCTTAAGATCATGAATATTCATCTTATCCTATTTGAATATTTCAATCATTATCTCAAACATGGTTTGAATATGACTCACCTTTCCTTCATATTCCATAAAGGACTTGACCTGCTCTCTAAGACTTTTGATGATCTTTTCATATTCATATTCCTTGGAGTTAGATTTAATCTTCCTTGTCTCAAAATAACTAATATTCTCTTTAATACTTTTGACCATCAATCTCAATTCTTGATTCTCTTTCCTTACTTGCTTATCCATTTTGTGCTTCAAGGACCACCTTTCTAGTTATCAAGCCTTCCTAAAGTACCCTCTCTAATACTAATTATCATAAGAAAAATCATTGAGAGGTGGGGGGGGGGGGTAAATTATTGATGTAATAAAATCAAATTCAATTCCAATTATTTAAAATCTTAACCATTTAACATAAGCATTCATGAAACATATTAACCATTCATTGTAATGAACAAAGAAAATAATGTAAGATCAAAGCACATAACACATGGATTATGTGGGAAACCCTCATAGGGGATAAAACACGCTAATTTTTTTTTTTGTAATATTGTAATATAAATTTATTGATTCAATTTAGACTATAACTAACTGATCAAGCAGAACCCACCCCTCAATTTGGTCAAGCACCCACTAGACCTTTAGCTAGCACCAACTAGTAAAGAGGCTACAACCCGTAGATGATCAAGCACCAAATTAATCACATTCATACTAATATACACATTTTATCTAATGTTTTACATACCTAATGATGGAATTTTATTTCTATAAAACCTACAAACTTGCCTCTCTACCTCATACAACTGATGATAGTTCATAAAAACTCAAATTTGTCTCTTACATAGGCATACAACTCTTTCTCTTCTTTACTCAAACAACCCTCATACACATGCTCATGAACTTGAGGCCATTAATACTTCACACTATGATCATATTATATATAAATAAAATCTTTCAACATCATAAATATCACTCATACACAACCTTTCAATTACTCTTCTAACATATTTAATGCACTTTTTTACTCTAGATCATCTAGACAAACTAGGCCCAATTATACCTTGAATCAATAGAAAAACTTATTGAATACCTTTAGAATCACTATAAAATATTCATGACATTTTCAACATTTTAATCTAATTATTTTCATTCCATCACACACTTATACAAACTCTCATATCATTCGCTTCACTCGCCAATTGTCTAATAACCCAATTAGTCTAAAATAGCCTTCTAATTATACATGATTTTTTCTCTAACAAATCTTGGTCAAACACAATAATTTACATGAATGGATCCAAAAAAAATTATATTTTGACACATACATATAATACACATCAACACATTAGGTCGGCCAGGCTTTAAATGGCTCAAAACAACACACTAGGCTTAAGCTAGACCTAAACAATTAGCCCTCCATTAGGCCACAAATTACACTTAGATATCAATAACCCTTAACCAAAGATGGAAAAAATTTAAAAAAAATTGATCATAATTTCATCCAATCCTTATCTATTTTTACCAATCACTCCAAGTCACTTGCTCACCTTATGAAACCTCTTTTAGCCCTCAAGCCTTCAATAGGTCCTATGGAGACATAATTCACCTTTATAGAACACTTTGAGCCACTATGGAAAATATGGCCCTTAACAATGACCCAAAACACTTCAAAAACTTTAATTTCATCCTCTATGAGCCTTATCCATTATTAATAAACATCAAATCATTCACTCATATTCTAAAACCTCCATTAGGTCTTAAAGACCTATTAGGCTTAATTAGCCTAAAAACATTGTCTTCACAAATGAGGGTAAAAATAATTGTATATAAACTTTCCAAGCACAATACACATATGGATGTAAATATAAATAGCTCAATAAAATCATACAATCCATAACATTGTCTTCACAAATGAGGGTCAAACTAATTGTATATAAACTTTCCAAGCACAATACACATATGGATGTAAATATAAATAGCTCAATAAAATCATACAATCCATAACACACCTTCATGCATCCTCCAAAGGCTTATAAACACCATTACAAGAATCCTATTCAGACATGTACTAATTATAGTCATCAAAAGTCAACTTTGACCTACAATAACTACACTTGTATGAACAATAAAAACTAAAAATTACTTTTAGGATGATATTTATGGAGTATAATTATTTTTTTATTTTTATACCAATAATTTTTTATAAATATTTTGACTTGTACAATCATATCTTTACACTCTGGTTTATTCAAAAAAACACAGTCAACAACAGTCAACTCTCACGTGTAATGAATACAATTGTACAACCATTCAAACCTCATAATCAATTTTAATAGATTTACCTTGAAATCCTTTACCAATTTTATTTTTACACCACCATCAAATTCATACATTATCAAAATTTATAAATAATATACTACAGACTAGTTTTCCTTTGTAAATTCAAATATTTTAATTCCAATGGTTACTTTTTAATGCAAATTTGACTATGGAAACTAGGGAAATCTACCTAGGAGACCAATTTTGTACTACCATAACTTTTGATATACATTATTTAAAGACTTGAAATTTTAAACACATGATCTAGGAACAAATATGAATAAACCCATGTGACTACTTTTTTATGAAACCTTCACACGTGCGAATGTTGATGTCATCAATTTGCTTACTTAGGAAGTTATGCCAGGATGACTAGGAGAACCTAAAGCTTCATAATACTATTCAAATGGATTAATTTAACTTCAAAAATTAAACCAAGAACTTATTACCCCTCATTTTAACCCTCAAACATGGTAAATCACCTCAAAGGTCTGCATACATGATATGCACTCTCAAATATATTTGGAACCTATCACTTTGTCATTAATGCATTATGTACTAAGATCAATTTGACATCAATGATAATAAATGAATCTCAATTCCATGATCAACATATCCTATATACAACATCACATCATAGACAACTTAGTCCAACCCATCACCCAATTACTCATCCCATCATTAGATAAAACATTGTGACATTGCAAATAAATACTTGTGTGTATGTTGTTTGTTTGTTGTCTGACTTATTTGTATGAATTTTATCATGTATATATCTTCTTTTTTGATATTCATCTATGTCTTACATCATGTCTCTTTTTTTCTATTGGGAAATGAAAAAGGATGCTATGAGGTCACCAAAGCTAAAATTATGCTTATAAGTGCCCTCAATGATGTAGAGTTTGATATTTGCCCACATACTTTGGAATAATGTCTTCTTGGTCATATCATAGGGAATAGTACCAAGTTCCATATTTATCAGATTGATTAGACTATTATGAGCCTTATTATATTTGTGATGGATTGATCATCTACACCCTCATCACTTATCTAATCATCTAATCATCCCTCTTCCTATCACTAATATAATCCTCACAATCCATTTGACTAACATCCAATCTTGTAAATCACTAAAATCACCCCATAATCACTAATAATCATCATCATCATATTTTAGTCAAAAATACATTTGCCTAAGGTATTTTCAAACTATGTAGCCAACACTTGACCAATTTTTAGTTCCCAAGGATATCTTGACCACTCTCACTCTCTCTTCTTCTCCATCATTCATCCTCACATATCTTCATCACATATTGTATCAATAAAATCTTTGAGCTATAATCATTCATCAATTAGTCTATTGATCTATCACTATAATCACCTCCTTAATATTTTCAATCTCTTGCACTTGTCGATTGGGCCTAACAAAATCATAACATTCATCTTTTCTCTCATCAATCATCCCTTTAAGCTTACATTTTCCTCCCTCGATTAGGGGCATGACTAGAACTATAAATTTATCATCACTATTAATCACATTGTAACTCATTGATTTAAATTATAATCTAATTCTTCTCCTTTGTCTTTTGGTTAGTCAATCATATAATTCATTATCTATCATTACCTTAATCATATCAATTGACTTAAACTTTGAGCTACACCCATCACTAATATTATCCAATCCTTTTCTATCCTATCCTATATCTCTCCCTTGCATGCATCATTACTTGGGATACATCTAAATCTTGTGTCCTTTTAATCTTATCATCATCATGTTACAGTTTATTCCCCCTTGGGATGTGTCAACAACCATGACAAATCCATCTCTACTCCCTGTGCATGTGTCTTTATCAGGGGCATCATCAATATATAGCTCATTGATCAAGTTGAATTCATCTTCTTCCACATCTATCAAAACATCTTACATCCCATCCCCTTACCAATTACTCACATCCCACCCATCATTTCTTCTTTTGATTGGCCATCCATCTCATTCTTCCCTACATGTCCCCTCAATGGGGCATCATATCCACTAACATCATATCTACTAACATTAATCCATGACATTGTTTTTATTTGAAATACCATTACTCCTTGAATTATGCTTCACTCTCAAATCCCATTTCAAATAAGGACAAAATGTATGCATTTAAATTCACTTGCTTCATTTAACATAACTAATATTATCATTAGTTGACACTAATTTTGCTTATCTAATTTATCCCCACTAATTTATCTCCTTTTACCTAATATCCCCCATCAATATTTATTCATTCACTAACCTTATTCATCTCCACCATTAAATTAATTCCCTTAATCATCTCTTATCCTATCCTAATTTACGTTATCAATTATTTAGGAATTTTAAAATCCTATGACCTACCTAACCACCTACTAACCTATTCCTAGGCTCTCCTACACCCCTAGTCCCTCATCAATCACCCAATCCCTATCTAATCCCTTATATAATTTTCATTAACCCCTAATAAATATTCTAGAATTATCCAATTCTAGAATCCTCTCTATGCTCACCCCTCCTCTTTATAAACCTCTAAATCTAGAGGCTTCTAAGAAATTTTAAATTCCTTTTAATTCTCTACTTTAGATATCCATAATCTAACTTTGAATTTCAATAATTGATTCTTCCCTACTTCTCCTATTTAAAAAACACATCACTCTATTGAAACTAGCTAATCTCTCCATTTTTATCTACAAGCTATCTAGCAAATCTATGTCCAACCATCCATCCAACATCCTTGATCAAGAAATCACCATGTCTAAATTTTGAGTCTAAGGTAATCAATCCAATCCTCTTATTTTCATATTCCATTTAATCATGATTTATATCATTTAATTTTAGGATTATAATGTTGATTTGAATTGTGAGTTCATTTATTGCATTTGGTTCTAATAGATCTAGATCTTACTTAGGTAGTTTGAGGATTTGGGTGGTTTAAATTGCATAGTTTAGTGCTCAAAACATTCACACTCTCACCTATAGTATGCTCACACATGTGGCATGAAAAAATATTTGGCTCATGACATTGATCAAAAGAAAGGATAACTCCTTCCATGGTTTTAAATAGGTTTACCACAAGCCTTGACATAAACAATAACCTTATCAACTTTCTACCTATGATGGTTTTCTAGATCTACCACAAACCTTTTCAAGATATATGAACGTTCTTACATTGATTTTTTTTGCTATTTTACCATATTTTTACATCAAGGAATTATATTTTCAATTGTTCAATAATTATATACAAAAATATACTTATGTTATTCTTTTCAAACATATAGTGAAAAATATGAAAAAATACACCACACAACATATGTCATCAAATCATCTGGGCCCTGTCATTGGTGACTCATGAGAAGATATTAAACATATAGCCTCTATTTCCTCCATCATCAAATAGGTGAAGTTGCTCACTCAACAAAAGTGTCGATGAAACTCATTCTTTGCATGTCCTTTTTTATGACAAGACTCCCCCACATAATTTGGATGCCGCATATAAGTGATAATGCATCAGTTATAATAAAGGGTTTGATTAACAACATATTTAACATTTGACATAACTATTGACTCGATGAATTTTAACTCACAACTCATTTTTTATTTTGAAAATAAACCAAAATAATTGAGTATAATAATGATGACTTTTTGACTTAAATACTTCATCATATTTGATAATTTAAAAGTAATAAATGGAAATTACTTTTTAAATATTCTAATCAATAACTTGAAACTAGTTTTAGGTACTAGAAAATAAATTATAGAAATTAACTAATAATATATTATTCAAAGAACCACTAATAACAAAACTAAAGATATTTCTAAACTAAATAACTCTATAAAATTTAAATACTTTAAACTCTAAGATAAGACATGAAGATGTATGCATCCACACATCTAAAAACATTATCATGTCACCTTTAAGAAATACTATGGCCTAATGTTGAAGTAGAAGTAGTAGGTGAGTTGACTACCAAACTCAAGGGAAGAGGGATGTCTAATGCCAACAAACCCAAAATCTACATCATTTTTTGGAGAAGAATTTGCCAAGACCTCAACTCATGAGATGGTGAGACCGAACAATAGTTCTAGATCACATAATTCTATCTCTAATAGCATGGACATGTATAGGAAAATAATCATGTAAACTATTCACTTTCCCTGGTGTGTTTTGTAATTATTTTTCACTAAATATTCTCTCTAAAATTGGTGAATTTTTTAAGTGAATGAAGTTATCAAAATCCTCAATGTATGCAAAGTGTATTCCAATACAAGAGTAGCATAAAATATTTCAAACCATATTATAGTTTAAGTGACACATAAATCAACTCATATATCATAGATGAGATGGCTAAATCAAATTTTCATGATGAAGATCCAAGATATTACTATGCCAAATGAACTTCAAATTATAATAAAAAATATACAAAGAGATGAGAGATATATGTAGTTGTGTAACTCCACTCTAAACAAATGCAATAATTTGATATGCACTCAGGATTATGTTGTTATAAATAACAATGTGAAAAGTGAGCCCAAAACCTACAATGCTATAATTTCAATGTAAAATCAATGGCAAATATTTACAAACTGAATTTCATTAGATAGATGAATGCCCAAAATACACAAAGCTTGGAAATTCTCACAATTGTACATGATGCACCAAAGGCCATGGATATTCTTATTAGAGGTCCAATCACTGAGAGGGGGGTAAATCAGTGAATCAAGATATTTCAAAACTTAAATCTAAATCCTTAAAAACCTTAGTAATATACCATAAGCAACCAAAAATCAAATAACCCACTCATAACAGTGAACATGAAATATAATCAAAATAACATAAGATCTATGTAGAAAACCCTCTTTGGGGAGAAAACCCACTGTCAAGCCTACAAACACATGGACTACTTATCCTATAATAATATTAAAAACATGAGACTTTAGTGAAGAACCCACTTCACAAGGAGCACCAACCCCTAATGATGATAAGCACCAACTTGCCTAAGATGTTGAGCACAAACACAACATCTATGAAATAAACAAATCCAAAAATATGATTACTTATTAATCTAATGGAGAAAACCCTAAAAAAAACCTCCTTTAATCCTCTTCACTCATTTAAACCTTCACACACAAGAAATTCATCCAAAACCATCTTTCAGATTAATCTACACACCATCACTTGTTCTCTTACATCAAACCTATAAATTTAGCAATAGAATTATAACCACAAAGCCATACATGGAATACACACTCTAATATTCCTCTCAACACATCCACATGGATCTCATAGTATTCACAAATATTTTTCTCATCTACACACTTTCTCAACCTCTCAAACAACCTATAGGGCTTACTCATTCAATCTACCTCTTCTAGGTTCATTAGGTATAATGACCTATGTGTCCTCCTGCATAAACTTGATCAGATAAACATGAATTATCCTCTTTTATCTTTGATGGTACTAAATGACATGTACCTTCTCTTTCAAAATTTCTCTCTTTTGTTTAGCTCCACTCTCTCTCAACTCCACTCCAAATAGGCCAATTATGCCTAGTATTTATACCATACACTCATCTAACCCATCTTGGTCGGCCAAGATGCTTACAATACTTGTTATACCTTTAAAATAGGTATTAATACATTTTACATGTAATAAATATTTTCAATAAAACTCACACCCTTGTGAAGGTAGTTTCAGGGCTTCACAGTCTGCTAAAACATGGAAACAATCCTAGGCTATGGTTGGCCTAATCAAGGGATTGAATCTCTAGATTCTAAGGGCTAGCTCCTTTTGGTGTATCAATTAGGATCTCTACTCTATGCTGCAAAATGTATGGGAAAAGGGAAGAGGGAAAAGGTAAGAAAGAAACTTGAAGGAAAATCATATCTAATGATGGTGATACACCTATATTTTGGTTCATCCACTCAATTTAAGCTTCTAAAACACTGATTAGAAAAGAAAAGATTGAATATTCAACTCTAATTAACTCATATGCATCAATATTTCATGAAAAGGTTTTATCTGATGATTAAAGCTTTTGGGGAATGATGGAATAGGCTTGATTCAAGGCACTAACACCCACTTATATATGATGTAACTTCAGTGAAAAGACATTAAACATAGAATAACCTGCATAATTTGATCAACTAGTAACTAGGTAAGAATCAAGACTTGACAAGGAAGAAAATTCTATCACATATACAAATCACTGACATAAATACACTATACCAACATCCTGTAGTCCTTTTATTTATCTAAAAAAAGGTTACAAAACTCAATCTTTAGTAGAGTTTGATCTTGCCAAAAGAAGGATCCTTAAAATCACTGAAAAGCTAACTTATATAGAAAAAGCATACAAAATCCAAGATATTAGCACTGGAATTAGAGAGGTGATCAACTCCCACATCTAACAAGTCCAACTTTAGCTATCAAAAGATAATTAAGCCTTCAAATAATATCTTTTTATCTTGTGTCTTGCATGAAAAGCTCTTTGGCATTGAAAATGATGGAGAGCCCATGCAATAATCATTATTAAAATCTTCAAAATTCATCAAGCTTGCATGGATCTTCAAGGTTGGCATAGAAGTCTAGATGGTGGGCCCATCTTGGACTAATCTACTCCATGCATGAAAGTTACACCAAATATTCAAAGAGAAACTCCACTTCATATGTTTGGAAGCTGAATTGAAACTAAAGAGTGTCCTTCTTTGCATGGAAAACAAGGGAAATGCATGATAAGCCTTGTTTAGTCAACTCCAAGTAACTCCACATTAACTCCTTGAATAGCCATCCAATGCTAAACTATATGATCCCTTCATGCATTCAAGTCTTCCTTTTGGAACTAAGAGAGTTGTGCTTGAAGGTAGTTGCATGCGTCTAAATAATTTGATTATTGCATTTATTATTTGGCATGCTCTTTACTACAGTCTCAAACTATAGATCTTCTTATATATGGAAAAAATAATATCTTTATTGGTTTTTTTCATGTTCATTCTCATCCTAGATGCATCTAATCTTACTTTGACCACTTTGCATGGTCTGCATGTATTCCTTCGACATTTGTTTGGGCTCTTTATTTCTATTTTTATTCCTTTCATATTTATTTTTATCTATTCCCATGGATAATATTTCTTCATTCATTTATTTTGGGCTTTCCTCTCAAACCCTTGTATTTTCTCACTTTCCTAAAATCATTTGTTTGGACAATTTACTTGGTCCATTCCCATAGAATTGTTTTGGGATTTTATCTATTTCTTATGAATAATTTATCTGAGAATTTTCCCTTTGGAATTTTCTTTCTTTTGAGTAAATTGCTCAATAGAAATTCTCCCTTTCACCTTAAAAAATTCCTTCAAACAAAAAGTCAAAAGGAAATTATGTCTTTAGGTTTTTGTAATTGATAATTCCTTCAGACAAATTGTTCGAAAGAATTCATGTCCTCAAACTTTTGAAATTGCCCTTCAGGTTTTCTAAAATGGACAATTTTCCATTGAATAATTCCTTTGGAAAATTTGTAATTGCCCTTCATATTTCTTGCAATGGTCCTTCAAAATTTTTGAAATGGCCTTTCCTAAGGAAAAAGAGCCCTTCAGACTTTGTGAAAATAACCATCAAAACTTTTGAAATTGACTTTTTGAAGGAAAAGAACCCTTCAAAAAATTTGAAATGGTCCTTCAGAAAAAAATCAAGCGTCCTTTAGGGAAATTGTAATGGTCTCTTCCTTTTTGGATGAAGATAAGGTGACCCTTCAAAATTATGGAATTGTTAAAATCAGTTAAGTGACCCTTTAGCTTTTTTGCAAGTGCACCCTCCCGAAAAGAAAGAACCTTCATACTTTTTGCCAATACCCTTTGGAAAAGTTGAAAAGCACCATTTTTTGCCAAGAAGAATACCTTCAAGATTTTTAGAAATACCAATTCCTTTGGGAAAGTTGCAAGTATCCCTTCAAAAATTTTAAAAATTGAAGAGCCCTTCAGACAATTTGAACAAGCCCAATTCTTGTGGACTTATGGAAAAGTCTATTTTGACAATAAGTTCTCTTCAAGAAAACTATTTAAATGGACCTTTTTGAAAGGAAGAAGCCCTTTGAAAAAATTAAAAAGACTAATTTCTGACACTTAGATAAAAATGCATATTTATGCAAAGTTTTGAAAGATAAGGGTCACAATTTGAATTGTGGGGTCAAAATTTTCAACATTTTGGTGACTCAACTGGGAAGCATGCCTACTATGCTTAAGAAAAAGACAATTTACATGACTCCTAGGCTCACAAAGTAATGACAAATTTGATCCATGACTACAGATTCTCTTTTGACTCGGTATGAGATAACTTTCATCTTCCAAAATAAGAAGGAAAACAAAAAAAGTAGGGAAAACTAACTAAACAAAGAAAATGTGCAAACAAGCACTTATTGGAACAAAAAATAAACAAACTAATGTGTTTGAACAACACTTGGAGGAAAACAAACTAACTAATAATGTGCAAGGCACTTTGCTCTTCAATAGCAATGTTTTAAATGCATCCCACTGACTGGGATTGGAAGATCTTCACCATCAATATTTGTAAGTTGGAAGGGATTATGGGATTTGTAGTTGGAGATCATGTATGGGCCACTCCAAAGGGAATCAAAATTTGTGTTCCTTCCTAGTTTATCTTGATCCTCATCCCACTTGAGGACCATATCTCCTTTAAAACTTCATGATGAAGCTCCTTTGTCAAAATCTCTCTTCACTTGTGCTTGATGAATTTCCATGGCTAGCATGGACTGATTTATAACCTCTTCCAACTCAAAAATCTTAGCATACCTGATCTCCATAGGCTCATTTTCCAACAATTCAAGTTAATGTGTTGGTTTTAAAGTAAGAAACTTAAGAGAAATGGGTAACCTTGCTTCCTTACCATGTACCATATTGTATGGAGAGTTGGCTATTGATCTTGTATAGGTGATCCTATCATCCCATTGATCTGACTTCAACTTGAGATGCCATGACCTCTGATTGTCTTCAATAGTCCTTCTTATGATCTTTAATAGGTTCTTATTTGTAGATTCAGCAAGGCCATTGCCTTGTGGATAAAAGTTTAATGAAGTGATAAGATAAATCCCATGTTGGACAACCCATTGACTAATCCTAGTTCCAAAAAAGACCATTACATTAAAAAAAAATTATATTTGAAGGAACTCCAAATCTAGTAAGCAAACCTTCATAAAATTCTAGAACATTGGTTTTGTTTACTTCTTTCAATGCCACTACTTCTATCCAATGTGTGAAAAAATATGTAGCAGTTAGAATCCATTTATGTTCTAAACTTGAAGGAGTATTTATGATACCAATAAATTCCAATCCCCATTATACAAAGGGATGATCCACCGTAATTGGTTGAAGAGGTAGGGCTGCAAGTTTCACTTTTTCTAAAAATATAGCACATTATTTGCACTTCTTTACCCATGCATGGAAATAACCAAAAATACTATGCCAATAGTACCCACCTGTCATGATCTTAAGGGTTATAGTTATTATAAAAAAATATCCTCCACCATGTCTATCATGGAATTCTTTAAGCAATCTCTGAGCCTAGCTTGGCTCTATACACCTTAACAACATGCTATTGATATCTTTCTTGAACAAAACACCATCAATAAACAAAAATGGAATTAATTAAAACCTAAAATATATTATTTTTGAATAACTTAGATGAGAGGGATAAATACCATCTTAGAGATAGCTTACCAAGTCATGAAACTAGTTAGAAGGTGAGGTATGACCAGTTGCAACCTTTTCATCATTTGACACCAAAACAACCTCATTAGTCTCTTACAAGTCTTGAGCTAAATGCTCACAAAGTGATTTTCCTCTAATCAACTTTGTGAGCTTAATTTACACATCATACTCCATTACATTGGATATCCAACCAACTCTCTTCTCATTTATATCTTTGTTCAAAAGGAACTCCTTGATGCTTGGATGAGAAACTTTTAAGTGTATCTTATTGTTAGACAAGAAGTATCTAAACTTTTTAAGAGAGCTTATAAATAAAATAACATGTTTTTCAATAAAATAATACTTTGTTACATACTTTTCCAAGCCTTGACTAAATAAAGCTATTGGCTGCTCCAAAGCCTCATGATTTTGTTGCATAAGAATACCTGAAATGGTGTCCATGTTGGTATATGTATACAAAATGAAATATTTTTGAAATTTGGATTTATAAGTGTAGGAGAGCTAGATATGGTATTCTTAATATCTTCAAAACTTTTAACTCCTTTATACTAATTGAATCTTTGATTCTTCTTTAGCATTGTTGTAAGATGCTTAGCTAAAAATGTAAAATCTTAAATATATCTCCTTATGGAGTTGATTTTCCCAAAGAAGCTTTGCATAGCCTTTTTGTGCTTAGGCAAGGAGAGTGAAAGAATGGATTATACCTTTTTATAATCTATGCTTAAAATATACTTTAAACCCACATGTCCAAGGAGCTTACCTTCATGAACTAAGAAGACACACTTTTTGGGATTTAGAGATACCCCAAATTGCCTACACCTTTTGAACACTTGCTTGAGATGAACCATGTGATCCTCTAAAATATTTGAAAACACTATTATATCATCCAAATAAATAAGTACAAATTTGTTAGGAAGGCCTTGGAATGCCATATCCATGGCTCTCTGAAAGGTTGCTCTAGCATTAGAGAAATCAAATGGCATCTTTTGATATGCAAAAGTCCCCTACTTGGTTGTAAAGGCTATCTTAAATTAATCCTCTTCCTTGACCAAAATATAATTTTAGCCACTATATCCATCCAACAAATAAAACCTCTATGAACTTGCAACTAACTATAAACTTTGTTCCATTGATGGAAATGGATAGTGATCTTTAAGTGAAGGCCTATTCAAATCATGGAAGTCAACACACAATCTAATCTCACCATTATTCTTCCATATTGGAACAATATTTACCACCCAAGTTGAGTGCTTAATTGGAAATATAATAGCTGACTCTATGAGCTTGTGAAGTTTAGCTCCCATTAAAAGCTCAAGCTTAGGATTAATGGGCCTTTATCTTTGTCTCATTGGTTTAGTTTTAGCCTCTAAATAAATGGTGTGTTGAGATAAAATTCAGTCAAATCCCTTGAGATCACTATATTTCCATGCAAATACATTAGCAAAACTTGTGCATAACCCAATGAAAGCTTCTTTTTGTGAAGGAGTGCATACCTTATCCAGCTTCAAAAACTTACCAATTGCAATCTCTACATTGGCATAGTGCTCTTATTTTGTTGACAAGGATGACTTCTCCTTCCTTAACTCGTTATCACCACTGAAAATGTTATCAAGTGTGATCAATCCCTTGGGTAACTTATTTATTTTTAGTTGCACAACCTAATCACCATACTGTTGCAAATATTTTAATTGGTTTCTTACAAAAAACTCAACCTCCTCTGGTAAAAATCTCACAATTTGATTGCCATATACAAACACCTACCAATTCTCATGATTATCTAGAACATAAGGCCTTACAACCACCTTTATATGTGACTAAATTTTCTCTCTCTTTATATCAGTTGGAATGCTAAATTGTGACCCAATGGTAGCCAACCTATATGCACGTTTATTCTTGCCTCTTGGTATTAGCTAAATGTTAAAAGTTTGAAAATTTAAGTCCCACATTATATGATTGTAATATTTATGAAACAATTTTTTACATACATTTAAACCTCTTACTTAGTGAACTATAAGATCACTATCACCAAAAACTTGCAAGGAATTGACTTTCATCTTTATAGCCCATTGCAAACCATGAACTAGTGTTTCATACTCAACAACATTATTTGAAAAAACAAACTAAAATTTAATAGAAGATAAATACCTTTTATTTTTTATAGAAACTAACATCATTCTAGTTATAGTACCATGTTTATTCCTTGATCCATCAAAGTACAATTACCATAAACCTTCACTAGATTCATCATCATTAACCATGGCTGGAATTAGTATATCATTCTCATGAAGGCAATACACATCGAGCCCTTCTTCTTTAATTATCTTATAAGGATCATGCTAATGTAAAGTGTAATCCCAATCATCAAGAAACAAATCTGTAACTCCATCCAAATGTGATCCATTTTCTACTCCACTAGTTTATAATACATCATCCAAGATGATAGAGTTAGTGCTCATAACACTTGGCATATATGGATCCATATGGAAACATGAAATAGGTTTAGAATGAATCATTAACTTGGTACCATGCCTAGTTTTTAACAACAAATAAGTCCAATCAGCTGATAAATATCCCCCAATCTTTGAGGTGAAGTCCCTTGAAAGGCACACAGCAAAGGAGACAAGTCTACCACAACAACATATTACTAAATAGTAACATGGGGACAAGCATGTAATGTCAATTTTATATCTATGATGATGGATACCAAATTTTTAGGTGACCCATAAAATTGAAATACCTCAATGTTTGGCTTATTAACAAGGTTGAGCTTGTCCATAATCTATTTAGGCATGACTGTACTACTAGCTCCTCTATCCACCATACAGTTATGAACCAAAGTATCACATACTATCAAAAAAAGGTAGAAAGGAGGAATTTTATTTGTTTTTACCTTATATTTGTCCACTTTTTCCATATTATTTACTTTTTTTACTTGTTTTTTAGTTGGGTGGTCTGAATTAGCTAAGATAACACCTTCTTTCTCAACTGATTTTGGAGACAATTTGACAATTGAAAGCTCTTACATGAGCATATATTTTTATCCTAGGATGGAAATAGAATCCCACATTCTAATGTTATTTATAATTATTCATCTAATCCACTATACTGAACTGAGATCCACCAACCTTTGGTTACATTTTTTGAAAAACTGGTTGCTCATGAAATAGAGGTATTCGATGAACTTTACTAACCTCTATATTCTAATTTTTTTGAGTTATAGGGGTAGCAAGTTATTCTTTTGTACTCTTAGAAACAAAATTATGAGTATTTGAATAATTTTTCACCTCTTAAGACTCATCAATGGCTCTTCTTTTATCTCTAGATACAACTACAACTTGACCACTTGTATTGTTAGTTTCAACACCCTGAGTAAAAGCAACATAATCATCTACTTGCCAATTTACATTAATGGTATCAAGATAACATTGAACTTGTTGAGTCTCTCCTTTTGATTCCAAACTTGTATCTTAGTATTGACTACCTTGAAAATAAAAATATTCTTGCGTCATTTGTGTCATAATGATGTTTTATGATACCAAGACTTGGTTTTGAGCATCATTGAGATTTGAGGATTGCCAACCTAAATCCTACATCAAATTATTTTGAGGTGGGGTGGGAACAATGGAATTAAAAGTGAAAGGAGCATTAGGATCAAGGTGCTCTAGTCTATCTAAAACCTTGATAAGGAGGCCTTTGATATTTGAAGAAATAATAAGTGGTCTAATTTTTTTGTTGATAGGCCTATTAGCTTGATACTTTTGTACTTTTAGTTTCACTATCATTCCCAAAGGATTGTAACAAGCTTTTTAACTCTCCTATCTCACTAGCTTGACTAGTAGGGGTTGTAATTTGAGCTTGAGGTGGTGGAATAGGAGCTAAGGATGGGATATGAGGAATTTAAGGGGCTGGTATAGACTTTATTTCTAGAAATATAGGCATTTAAGGTCTTGGTGAAAGTTTACTAGCTTGTATCAAACTACTCTTCCCTTATTACAACCTCATAATCATTTGGCAAGGTAGTACCACCCATTGACTATATCATCACACTAATGTCAGAGTTAAGGGCTTTCAAATAGTACAAAAATGCATATTCAAGGGATGGCCTATTCAACACAAGTGTTTTGGTCCATGTCTTTTGGAATTTGAGGTTAAAATTAGACATGAACTCATAAGGATCTATATTTATGGTAGTTAATTACTCAATTAAAGATAGGTGATCAGATTTGTCCTCAAATTGATTGACTAAGGATACACCCAATTCATCCCAAGTAGAAATGGAGTTTAGTGGGAGGTTTCTATACCACTACAATGCTTTTCCTTTGAATGAATTAGCAAGCAATCTAATAGCAACATTATCATCAACAACATTATGGACTAAATAGATATTAGCTACATCTTAGATATGCTCAATAGGGGTTATTTGATTTTATCTTGAGAAGAATGGGATAATTTTGAGAGAAAACACAAAAATGTCATCAAAAAAGGTAAGATTTATTGAACTACCTTTATTGAATGGAACAAACCCTTTGTTTTTGATGGCCA